>MU015105.1:0-15054 GCA_011076525.1 Nettapus auritus | reverse complement strand
GCAGCTGGAAACTTTCCAGCTATACAGGGTTGTCACAGCCCCCACAAACTTCCCCACCAGTTTGTTTAACAAACAAGCTTTCTTACGGGTTCTTATCAGGATAGGCAGCTAGAAACTTTCCAGCTATACAGGGTTGTCACATCCCCCACAAGCTTCCCCACCGGTTTGATTAACAAACTTATTATACAATATATAATAATATATAGGGGTCACATTTTTAGCTCTTCCAGGGACTTCAGTGGCCCAAACTCCTGGATACACTTGATCTGTGATCTCTGAGGGTATTTCACTTTTAGGGTCAGTTTGTATTAGTGCCAACCTCAACACATATATTAGTTGTCCTTCTCCTATCCTTAATTCCATTTTCCCTATCAGATAACAGGATGTCGACAAACACAACATCACAAGATGTTAGCAGACACAATATACGTGAGGATGTCATATATCTTATTCTCATTATATTTTAACTACAAGATTTATTCTATCCTAAAGTGAGTTCATACAATATCAGCAGTACACCCCACCTCTGTCCTAATCCTACGTAGGCCATAGTCTTCCTCTGCATTGCGGGTTGCGATCTTGCTGAGCAAGCACTACACATGTTCTTATCAGGATGGGCAGCTGGAAACTTCCCAGCTATACAGGGTTGTCACAGCCCCCACAAGCTTTCAGACTTCAGCCAGGAACACGCCTTCACTTCCTTCCATTAAGGAAGGATCAAGGCAGCTGAGCTGTTGCCTGCATCCATACTAAGTGCCTCTAATATTAGTTTGTGGTCTTGGTCTGCAGCATTTTCCCATCTCGGTAACACCTTTGAAACTTGCCATTGGCTAGTTCCCAATGCCAATAAGGACGATTGTAGGGGCTGTTTTAGTTTTGTCAAATAACTTATTGCTGTGGCCAGCTTATTCATTAATATTTCTGAATCAATTCAGTTTAAAACTCCTAATCCTGTTCCTAGCATTCCAGTTAAGTCTCTTCGTGTCCTGCCCCTGAGGTGAAAGGAGAGCAGGCTGGTTGAACTGCCGAGATGTTAATTTGCATTAGCAATTCAACACGCTTGAGAGACCATTCTGGATTAAATAACAATTGTTGTTGGCCTGTGTTCCTTACTACATATGGGCCTGTTTCATAAATTTTGGGTTCAAGTTTGGTTTGGGGTTGGGCATAGGTTGTAGGTGGTCTCACTGTTGTAGGAACTTTTCGAGCTTTTGTCCATTATTAGTCCAAAAACAGATAATTACTACAGTCTGTGTTAATATAAAATTATACCAACAATCTAATTTACCTGGGAGGATACAACCTTCTTGTTGGCCACTTTCGGAAATCAGTTTTACTAAAATCGCAGTTACTTTCTCGTGGGTCATTCCATTAATCATTCGCCACCCTATTTTAATTTCGTCACCTACGTTTCTTTGGTGTGTCCACAGTTCCCCTAATTTTTGCCATTCTGATCATGTATGTAAATAGTCATCATTTGTTCGCCAAATAACCACAACTTCTAACTTTCCATTAATGCTCTTATCCTCTATTTTTATGGCTTCGGACCAAGGCACTCACCATTCTCTATTGTCATAGGAGCACCTTCCAATTCTTGAATCACAATTACGTCTGTCCTGGTTTCAGTCAGGACAGAGTTAATTTTCCTCCTAGTACCTGGTAGGGTGCTATGTTTTGGATTAGGATGAGAAGAGTGCTGATAACACACTGATGTTTTGGTTGTTGCAGAGCAGTGCTTGTACCAAGCCAAGGACTTTTCAACTCCTTGCTCTGTCCTGCCAGCGGGCAGGCTGGGGGTGCAGCAAGAGCTGGGAGGGGACAGACCCAGGACAGCTGACCCAAACTGGCCAAAGGAGTATTCCATACCATCTGGCATAATGCTAAACAATATATAGGGGTGGCTAGCCAGGGTGGGGGGGGGGCAGCTGCTTGGGAATAGGCTGGGCATCGGTCAGCGGGTAGTGAGCAATTGCATTGTGCATCACTTGTTTCGTACTCATTATTATTAGTAGTACTATTATTATTATTATTATCATTATTATTTTCCTGTCTTAATAAACTGTCTTTATCTCAACTCACAGGCTTCACTTTTCCATTTCTCTCCCCCATCCCAGAGAGGGAGGGGGGAAGGTGAACGAACAGCTGTGTGGTGTTTAGCTGCTGGCCGGGTTAAACCACAGCAATGTCTATAAGCCACAAAAATAAAACGAATTTGTAAACTAAATTTCTGCTAATTATATTACTAAATACTCCTGACCGTAACATCCTCATTTTGTTCGACTGAGCTTTAGTTTCAGTTCACCGTCACCCAGCATTTCTTTCCAGGGGGCTTCTGCAGCTTTCTTCATTCGAGAATGGTGAATCCAGGCACTCTGTTCCTTGATCTTAATTGCAGCGAATGTAGTAAGGAGCACCTGGTATAGTCCTTCCCACTGTGGTTTCAAGGTTTTCTCTACAAGAGACTTAGTTACCTCTCAGGCTTTGGCAGTCCTAGGGGGGAAAGCCTCTGGCCATCCTGAAAAGGTATCTGTTAACACCAGTAAATATCAACACCCCCCTTTTCTTGGAAGTTCAGAAAAGTCAATTTGCCACTGTTGCCCGGGCCCATGGCCTTTTCCAATTTGACCCAGTTTTGGTTTGGGGGCATTTCCGGGGTTAGTCTGGAGACAAAGATCACATTGTTAAGTTATTTGAGTGATGGTAGCATATAAGTTCTTGGCAATCATTTTTCCACTTATATAGTTATACAAAGTGTCTATTCCCCAATGTGTTTTCCAGTGTTTTTCCTTTACCAGTGACCACAATAAATTGGAGGGGATGACTAGCTTCCCCTTCCCTTCTTTGGTAATAGCCCATCCCTCTTGGTTATATTTTCCCTTTTGACTTTTGATTAATTTTCTATCCTTTTTGTTATATACAGGCTTACCTTCAAGGGGAATCTGCCCGTCTGGAATCAAGGCTCCCTCAGTTGCCACCTCACCTTCTGCTGCTTCTTTTGCCTCTCTGTCTGCCAGATCATTTCCTTCCTCCAATTCTGAGCTCACCTTCTGATGTGCCTCAATGTACATAATTGCTACCTTTTCAGGCAGCTGAACTGCTTCCAATAATCTCATTATTTCTTTTGCATGTTTGATTTTTTTTTTCTTCTGGTGAGTTCAACAGTCCTCTTTCTTTCCAGATGGCTCCATGTACATGTACAACCCCAAACGCATATCTTGAGTCCGTATAGATGTTT
The DNA here is from genome assembly GCA_011076525.1 of Nettapus auritus. Lineage (NCBI taxonomy): Eukaryota > Metazoa > Chordata > Aves > Anseriformes > Anatidae > Nettapus > Nettapus auritus. The sequence goes on along the minus strand of MU015105.1, from coordinate 11,819 downwards.
ATTTTCTTTCCTTTTTCTTTTCTTTTTCCAAGGCATGGGTCAGAGCAATTATCTCAGCCTTTTGTGCAGAGGTATCTGTTGGTAAAGGTCCAGATTCTATTACCTCTTTGCAAGTGGTAACTGCATACCCAGCATGTTGTTTTCCACTGATGACGTAGCTGCTCCCATATTTCCACATAATCAAAAGGAGTGTCCTTCAGATCTGGACAGCTGGAGAAGGTAGCTTCGATGGTGTCCAGGCAGTCATGGTGTACTGTCTCCCCTTGGTTTCTGCTGATTTCAGCAACATTTGTGGGGAAATCCAGTGACCGCCTTTCACTTCCAGCACTGCGGACACTGTGTGAGACACTAGCACAGTTATTTTCTATCCCAAGGTGAATTTGCGTGCTTCCTGGATATTTAGCACCATTGCTGCAACGGCTCTGAGGCATCCTGGCCATCCGTTGGTGGCAGAATCCAGCTGCTTAGAAAAATAAGCAATTGTCCTTCGATATGGGCCCAGGTCCTGTGCTAGTATTCCCAGGGCAATCCCTGTCCTGGCCACACATGCTTCTTCTGTCTGGGTAGCTATTAGGAGGTCATCTACCTACTGCAACAGCCTTCCTTCTCCTGATGGGGCTTCCCAGGTCTCCAAGTCCTTTGCAAGTTGTTCTCCAAACAAGGTGGGTGAGTTCTTAAATCCCTGAGGCAACCTTGTCCATGTGAGCTGTGTTTTACACCCACTCTTAGGGCTTTTCCAATTAAATGCATAGATTTTCTGGCTGGCTTCATTTAGAGGGAGGCAAAAGAAGGCACCCTTCAGGTCTAAAATGGTAAACCAAGTTAGCTCTGGTGTTAAGCATCTTAATCAATTATTAGGCTAATTCCTTCTCTGTCTTCCTTTTTCAAGGGGTACTGTTTAATTCTGACTGGCTGTTTTCCTTCCTTAAGTTTAATTTGTATTGGAAGTGCATTTTTCGCCTTCCCTGGTACAGTAGAAGATCATACTCCGGAAAACACTTGGCTTAGGATTTCTTCACTAATTTCCTCTTTGGTCTCAATAGCTGTCAATATCAAACTCAACACTTCCACATATCTTGGATCATTTACCTCCAGAATAATCTCCCCATTTTTAAATGAAATGGTTGCTTGTAATCTTTCAATAAATCTCTCCCTAGGAGTGACTCCGGGGAGTTGGGCATGTACAGGAACTTGTGAATGCCCCACTGTTTCCCATATTTATATTTCACCTCCCTTCCCTGGTTCCCTTTTCCATTTCTTTTCTGTTCCGGGCATTCTTTTTTCCAATACCCAAATTTCTTACATAGGGCACATTGATCCTTGCCTAGCCGGGGCTGTTCCTGTCTGGGCCTCCTTTTTCCTTCCTCCCTAATAACTGCTATCAGCCTCTTCTGCATGTTTAATTGAGGAAGATAAAAGTCCTCTCTCCTTCCAAATTGCCCCGTGTGCATGCACCACACCAAAGGCATATTTCAAATCTGTACAAATGTTTGCCAGCTCAAGAGCTCTTATCAAGGCGATGATTTCCACCTTTTGGGCTGATGTTTGTTACCACATATCCTGTGAGGCGAAATCCCTGGTGGATGAAGCTGCTGCCATCTATATCCCAGTCCTCCACATCTTCAGGGGGTGTTTCTTAGAAATCTGGTCAGCTGGAATATATCGTGTCGTATCGTATAATGGGTGATCTGGAAACTGTTACTGAGAAAAGAGGCTGGGTTCACAGTATTAGTGCCAAAAAAGTTAGTAAACTAATAGTCCATGATACACATTCCTTCATTGCATTTCAAAAGTTGGTCCAAAAATTCCATAGGGGTTTCTTTTGGACCTTGTTGGAACAAATTCTCAATTCCCAATTTAACCAGATTTCGGTATAGCCATTCATAATTTCCGGGGTGATTAGGGTCTCAGTTGGGGGAGGTTGGTCAGGGGAATTGTCCTGGTTTTAGTTAGGTGCCCTCGTTTCAGTTAGGACAGGGTTAATTTTCCTCCTAGTAGCTGGTAGAGTGCTGTGTTTTGGATTAAGATGAGAAGAGTGCTGATAACATGCCGATGCTTTGGTTGTTGCAGAGCAGTGCTTGTACCAAGCCAAGGACTTTTCAGCTCCTCGCTCTGTCCTGCCAGCGGGCAGGCTGGGGGTGCAGCAAGAGCTGGGAGGGGACAGACCCAGGACAGCTGACCCAAACTGGCCAAAGGAGTATTCCATACCATCTGACGTCATGCTCAATGGGGGGGTGGCCAGGGTGGCGGGGGGGCAGCTGCTCGGGGATAGGCTGGGCATCGGTCAGCGGGTGGTGAGCAATTGCATTGTGCATCACTTGTTTCATACACATTATTATTATTATTTTATTTTCTGTCCTAATAAACTGTCTCTATCTCAACCCATAGGCTTCAGTTTTTTTCCGTTTCTCTCCCCCATCCCAGAGAGGGAGGGGGGAGGGTGAGCAAACGGCTGTGTGGTGTTTAGCTGCCGGCCGGGTTAAACCACAACAGGAATGCAATCGTTGAAAGTTCCCTGAACGGTCCCATTGGCAATATCACAGAATCACAGAAGAGTCTAGGTTGTAAGAGACCTCCAAGATCACCGAGTCCAACCTCTGACCTAATACTAACAAGTCCTCCACTAAACCATATCCCTAAGCTCTACATCTAAACGTCTTTTAGAGACCTCCAGGGATGGTGACTCAACCACTTCCCTGGGCAGCCTATTCCAGTGCCTAACAACCCGTTCAGTAAAGAAGTTCTTCCTAATATCCAACCTAAACCTCCCCTGGTGCAACTTGAGCCCATTCCCCCTCGTCCTATCACCAGGCACATGGGAGAATAGACCATTCCCCACCTTGCTACAGCCTCCTTTCAGGTACCTGTAGAGTGCAATAAGGTCACCCCTGAGCCTCCTCTTCTCCAGGCTAAATAGTCCCAGCTCCCTCAGCCACTCCTCATAAGACTTGTTCTCCAGACCCCTCACCAGCTTCGTTGCCCTTCTCTGGACTCGCTCAAGCACCTCCATGTCCGTCTTGTAGAGGGGCCCAAAACTGAACACAGTACTCGAGGTGCGGCCTCACCAGAGCCGAGTACAGGGGGACAATCACTTCCCTGGACCTGCTGGCCACACTGTTTCTGATACAAACCAGGATGCTGTTGGCCTTCTTGGCCGCCTGAGCACACTGCTGGCTCATATTCAGCCAACTGTCAACCAAAACTCCCAGGTCCTTCTCTGCCAGGCAGCTTTCTAGCCACACATCTCCCAGCCTGTAGTTCTGTTTGGGGTTGTTGTGCCCCAGGTGCAGGACCCGGCACTTGGCCTTGTTAAACTTCATACCGTTGGCCTCAGCCCATCGGTCCAGCCTATCCAGATCATCTTGCAGAGCCTTCCTACCCTCGAGCAGATCGACACATGCACCTAACTTGGTGTCGTCTGCAAACTTCCTGAGGGTGCACTCGATCCCCTCATCCAGATCATCGATGAAGATGTTAAAGAGGACTGGCCCCAGTACTGAGCCCTGGGGGACTCCACTAGTGACTGGCCTCCAACTGGATTTGACTCCATTCACTAAGACTCTCTGGGCCCGGCCCTCCAGCCAGTTCTTAACCCAACGAAGCGTGTGCCAGTTCAAGCCACAAGCAGCCAGTTTCCTGAGGAGAATGCTGTGGGGAACAGTGTCAAATGCCTTACTGAAGTCAAGGTAGACCACATCCACAGCTTTTCCCTCATCCACTAAGCGTGTCACCTTGTCATAGAAGGAGCTCAGGTTCGTCAAGTAGGACCTGCCTTTCATAAACCCATGCTGACTGGGCTTGATTGCCTGCTTGCCCTGCAAGTGCCGCATGATGACGCCCAAGATAATCTGCTCCATGAGCTTCCCTGGCACTGAGGTCAAACTAACAGGCCTATAGTTCCCTGCGTCTACCCTCCTTCCCTTCTTGTAGATGGGCGTCACATTTGCTATCTGCCAGTCGAGTGGGACCTCTCCCGATAGGCAGGACTGCCGATAAATGATGGAAAGCGGCTTGGCCAGCTCTTCCGCCAGTTCTCGCAGTACCCTCGGGTGGATCCCATCTGGCCCCATTGACTTGCGTACATCCAAATGCTGTAGCAGGTCGCCAACCGTTTCCTCGTGGATTGTGGGGGCCACATTCTGCTCCCCATCCCCTTCCACCAGCTCAGGGTACTGGGCATCCAGAGAGCAACTGTTTTTGCTGCTAAAGACTGAGGCAAAGAAGGCGTTAAGCACCTCAGCTTTTTCCTCATCTCTGGTAACTAAGTTTCCCCCCACATCCAGTGAAGGGTGGATGTAATATACGATAAATGTTTGTTCATTGTCTTGTGTATTATAATGTAATAAATATTGTATTACAAGTTTGTTAATCAAACCGGTGGGGAAGCTTGTGGGCGCTGTGACAACCCTGTATAGCTGGGAAGTTTCCAGCTGCCCATTCTGATAAGAACATGTATAGTGCTTGCTCAGCAAGATCACAACCTGCAACGCAGAGGAAGACTACAGCCTTCATCCTCACACCACCAGCAGGTCCGAGACGACCCCCTAGTAACAATACACGCAACCGCAGGACATACCAGGATATGCCACATACACCCGGGACAACCAAGCTATAAAAAGGGGGACTCTGGCAGGGGTGAGGCGCGCGCCGTTGGTGGAGCAGAGACTCCCTGACTGCCCAGCACTGTTTTGCTTGCTGATTGCTTACTCAATAAACTCGATACTAAATCTCGTAACGCCTCCTATAAATTATTTGAGGGAGGAATCTATAACAGTGGAGATTCTCCTTACTCCTCCTTTTTGTATTGATGTATTTATAAAAACATTTTTTGTTGTCTTTAACAACAGTAGCCAGATTGAGCTCCAGATGAGCTTTGGCCTTTCTCATTTTGTCCCTGCACTGCCTCTCAACATCCTTATAGTCCCCCTGAGTGGCCCGCCCTCTTTTCCAAAGATTATAAACCCTCTTTTTTCTCCTAAGCTCAAGCCACAACTCTCTGTTCAGCCAGGTCGGTCTTCTTCCACGCCGGCTCGTCTTTGGGCACGTGGGGACAGACCACTCCTGAGCCATTAAGATTTCTTTCTTGAAGAGCTCCCAACCTTCCTGGGCTACTCTGTCCTTCAGAACCGCCTCCCAAGGGACTCTGCCAACCAGTGTCCTAAACAGCCCAAAGTCAGCCCTCCGGAAGTCCAAGAGTCAGTGAACAGTCAAGTTATTGAACAGAAGTTCTAGCGGGGGCACCTCCCCTGGTAGGCTCGCCAACCAGCTGCGTCAGGAAGCTATCTTCCACGCTCTCCAGAAAACTCCTGGACTGCTTTCTCTGGGCTGTGTTGTGCCTCCAGGATATGAGCTCACAAGTGAACTCAGGTTGTTTTAAGAGTTAGCTGAGTTTCTGTTTCCATGACAACTCTCTTGGACCCATCATGGTCCCTCTGCCCCAGAGGGCTCACACACCGTGATTTTGAGATCTCAGCCTCTGGTTGAGGCAGAACTATTAACATCCCTACATTCTCTTTCCCTGTTCATTCAACTTCAAACAGCTCTGTTAAATACTACATGCCACACAACCTTTAACACCTTCAACAACCCTTTTAACACTTCCTTTATCTTTCTCCAGCCTGTACTTTTCTAATGCCAGCACCAAACACTCAGTCAGGGGCCAGCTTAATTCCATACCTTTTCCCTCCAAGATGCTGAAACAGCATATCAGTATACAACACTTCATCCCATTTCCCTTCTCTCCTCTAAAACAACATTGATTGCAAGATAGTGTTATAGTCGATTGATCCATAAAGTGGCCATTTAGCTTATATGGTGGCCACCATTGATTACAATACTTAGTGAAAGTCCTCTTGCTTTCTGTGCCCCCAGTTCTAACAATATCCTTTCAATGTGCCAATATGCAGCCAAGGAGGCTTTCTTTAAAACGTCTTTGTTTTGGATATTATTCATTTCCTTGATTTCCCATTCCCATTTATTTATTTATTTACTATTATTCCTTATTAGATACTGTCCCTTGTTTCAATTTTCATGCAAACCTTTTTATTGCAGGTTTTTACTGTCTTTTCCTAATCTTCTTCCCAAATGTCCCAATTCTCTGGGATTAAACTCTTCTTCCCTCATACAAACTTTACTATTTCAGATTATTAATGACCCCCGTTCCTATCATAAATCCACAGGACTTCGGGAAAACACCTGAAGCACTCAGCCTTCTGTCTTCTAGACAAACAATACCACCTTTTCCACAAAATTTACATTTCAACAGGACCGAATTTCAAGCTGAATGCCAATTTTTCTCATGCACTTTGTTAGTAAGCCCATACAAAACAAGGAATCATTCCTGCGTATCCGTCAATATGGGGGTTTAAAAAGGTAATGAGGCCTAAATAAATTCGCTCTCCCCATTCTTACCAAATTCCCAGGGCTCAAGCCCGAACCACCAAAGTGACTCTCTCTTTTCTGCCACTTTGATAATCAGTCAGCCCCCTCCCACCCAGTACTTGGGAAACTGACCAAACACCACAGCGAATATACCAAAACTTCTAAACTGTTACTTAGATAATGCTCCCACCTTTCTTTCTTCACACTCAAAACATTTAAGAGCAAAAATAGGATCACAAGATAAACCGCCGGGCACATATATTGGGCACCACCATGAACACTTGGATAAAACAGCACTTCTTTTCGGTCTGTCATGCACTTCGTTCATCTCTGTACTGTAAAACATACCGTTTGTCCGCAGCTTCAGGAGGTCCTTCTCTGCTCCCCCGGTGAGCGGCTGGGAGTGGAGTCCCCTCTGAGGAAAATATTCAGGGTGCACCTAGGGGCATCCGCTCTGCAGTCGATCCCGCAGCCAAGCAGAGTCTCCTGGATGGTTCGCCAAATGACTCACGAAAAACTGACTCCACAGTCAGTAAGATTGTAAAGTAGGTATGTTTTATTCAGCGCTGGGCAGCATGGAGGGTAGTCCCACCAAAGTAGTGCACACAATTCACTCGTATTCTCTTTTATCCCCTAAAATATTACATATGCATTAAGTTTCACAACACATCTATGCATATTCATTTCCTAGCTCTGCCTAGCCCCGCTTCGTATGCTAATTATCTTATCAGTCCTTCTGCGCTTGCATAGAACTCTTTGGTGGTCACCCGGGTGGTCGTCAGGATGAAGTAAGACGTTGAACTTTTCACCTCGTCTCCCTGCGCATGCTCTCTGAGCCCTTGGTCACAGTTTGAGCCATAAGGTTGGTTTGGTCCAGTTCTCGGGGTCCCAGGGGCTCATCTGGAGGCCTAAGTGCAGCACAGGCACAGTACATTGCAAATGCAGCACATATTAAGCAATGAGTGTTCCCAAATATTTATTCTTAATCACTCACTCTCTAATTTCTAATCCCATGTTTCAATGTGAACCCAATACACTGAGGCAGCTAGGTCATTACTGGCCTGTAAAGTATCAGGGCTTAAATTAACTAATGAAACCCTAAATGTGATGGGGGTAGAAGGGACTGGGATAACAGTGCCACTTTTTGGGGACACCAAGCTGAGACTAGGGATAGAATGATCACTGGGCAATTATTGTATGCACCCGAGGCAGGGACTAGCTTGTTGGGAAAGGATTTGATAATGAAATTGAGCATTCAAATAATAAATTGTTAGGCTGGAATAACAGTATTATTAATGGGGTGCTCTCAGACCCTGGGAGCAAAGATATATTTGCCTTTGAGCGGAAGCAGCAATACAGATGGAGAATTTTACCTTAGGCGTTTACAGGGCCACCAATTTATTTGGGCAAGTTCTAGAACAAATCTTGGAGCAATTCCAACTTCTGTTGTTACTGTTACAATATGTGGATGATCTTTTATTGTCAGGACAGGAGAAAACAGCTGTGAAGGAAGCCACTAACAAGTTATTCGACTTTCTGGGAAAACAGGGCTTGAAAGTATTGGAAAATAAATTAAAATTCATAGAAAGAGAAGTCAAATATTTAGGGCATCTAGTGTCTTAGGGGGAATGAAGAATAAATCCAGAGAGGATTCAGGGTATTGTTGAGCTACCCCTACCCAAAACTAAAAAGAAGTAAAAAGTTTTGAGAGAAAGAGGTTTTTAAGGAATTAGGAGTCACAAAGTCCAAAGGAAAACAGATACTCCCTGAGGGGAGAGAAATGCTGAATAAAGTGCTAATGAGGCAAATATTAATTGTTTTGCATCAGGAGGGTCCTTGAGGAATTCAAGCAATGTGTGACACTGTGCTATGGAAATATGTATGTGTAGGAATATATATACTCTGGCTGAACACGTATGCAGGAGTTTTGTAGTATGTCAAAAGGTAAATAGAAAAATTATCTGCAGTCAGCCCAAAGGGGGCGAGAACCAGGAATTCAATGCTTCCAAAATGTACAGGTAGATTTTACAGAGCTCCTTAGAGTAGGTAGATTTAAATATTTCCTAGCCTTGGTCGATCATTTGTCAGGGTGGGTGGAAGCTTTCCCTTCAGTATCTGCTACTACGAACATATTAACTAAAGTAATTCTAGAACAAATAACTCCCAGGTATGGAATTGTTGAAAATATTGACTCTGATCAAGGAAATCACTTTATGTCAGAAATATTGCAAGGGCTAACGTGGACTCTAGGAATTAAGGGGAAATTTCACACTCCTTGGCATCCTTCCTCTTCTGGAAGGGTGGAGCGGATCAGACAGTACAGAAGCAATTGACTAAGTTCTGGAAACTCAGCTTCCCCAAACAAAGTGCTTACCTTTGGCACTTCTCCGAATTAAAACTGCACCAAGAAAAGATGTGGGAGTTTCACCATATGAAATATTATTTGGAGTGCTGTACATGGACAAAGGGAATGAATTACCCCAGTTTGAGACAAAAAATGCTTTTCTTGATAACTATATACTCAGGCTGTCGTCCTCTTTGTCATCTCTCAGGACCTGTGAACTGTTAGCTCAAACCCCAGTCTTGGAAGCCCTGATCCATCCATTCCGAGAAGGAGATTGTGATTTGATGCGAACATGAAGAGAATCGAAGCTGCAACCTGAGTGGGACGGACTGTTCCAAGTGTTCATACCTGGGTAAAAGCATCAGTTAACCCTGATACCTGAGAGACTGCATTAACAAAGACTTTTAAGGTTAAAACTGTTAAAATTATCTATTGTAAACCTTTAACTTCTCCTTAGAAGAATTCTTAATGAATTAATGAGTAAAAGGGATGGAATTACACAGAATTGGAGTGTTTCCAGGGAACGCTCCCTGGAACTGGGAGAAGGGAGGGTATTCAATCCCAACAAAAAGAATTCTTATTAGTTTATTATTTTTATTGTTTTTCTTAATTATTATTTATTAATTATTACCGGGGTGTATATATAGAGAGAAATGATGTATTTTAAAGTTTATCTTAGTAATACCTATTCTCAATGGATTACTGATAAGATAGAGGGAAAAATCAGCATTTCCAATTAATCGAGAACATCTCTCAAGTTCTGTCTTGAAATAATTGTTGGATTTGCACCCAGATGCCTAGAAAGACTGAAAAGGCCTTGTCCCTGATTGCTATTTCCAGCAGCAACTGTGTCTGGATTCTCTAGATTTCTAAAAATGACAGATCATACTCAGTCCCAGGAAGGAATAGATTTCGAAGTTTAGCTCCCTACACATAATCCTGGCTATAATATACTGTGTTATGAAAGGCGTCTTTTAAAAAACATTGATAAAAATCTCAGGGAGCAATAGTATTGACCCTGGATGTGGAAATATCCATGAAAAAGGGAATAATCCATAGTGTACCAAATATGGTAGCCAAAGGAATGCTAATATACATAATGCACACCAGATACAACATGAGAATCCTGTAACCAGATGGCCTGTCCCGAATGGCAAGGAGTGGTACTGGGTATGTGGCAATAAAGCTTGGAAGGTTTTGCCTCTGGGGTAGAAGGGAATTTGCACCCTAGGGGCAATAATTCAAAATGTAACTATTGTTGAAGATCCACAGAGCCAAAACCCTCCTGATATCCCACACAGAGTTAAAAGAACTCCAGAAAATCCTCTAGTAAAAAACAAAACAAACAAACCAAAAAAAAAAAAAAAAAAAAAAAACCAAGGAATTTAACCCCTTTTCAAGAGGGTTTCTACAAGGTTAAGGGTGAGTGAAATAGAAAAAAGCTAAATAATTTCATAAATAATTTCATAAATAATTTCATAAATAATTTCATAAATAATTGTAAATATTTCAGCTATAATTGAAGAACTAGAAAACCACACTCTGGATGCTGTCCAAGCATTACAAGAAGAGATAACAAGCTTGTCAAAGGTAGTACTTCAAAATCGAATGGTATTAGATTTATTACTAACTTCACAAGAGGGGTGCACAGTAATTAATACTAGTTGCTGCTTGTACGTAGACCAAAAGGGACGAATTGAGACTGATCTCAAAAATATTAGGGAAAAAAAAAAAAAATCCTAAATAAGATTTCTGAAGAAGATACTTCCTGGGGAGTTGTAGACATTTGGGATAAACTAACTTCGTGGTTACCTAACTGTAATTGGCTTAAGCAACTGTTTGGTATAATAATAATAGTGATATTGTGTGTTTTAATTTGTTTACTTATTCCTTGTATTAATCCCTGTATAGCATCTTTTGCAAATTGGAGCTTTGAACGTAAACAATTATCCCCTAATGCATTTGAAGAGAAGTATTGCACCTTAGTGCTAAAGAGACTGGAAAGCTAAGAACATAAGGAAGTGCAAAAACAACAACAGAAGTAAGAAAAGAAGAGGGGGGAATTGTGAGAAACTAAGTTGTGTTTTTGCAGTAGATAATTATTTTTCTGTAGTCCAAGGTAGCTGTGTAGTCATAACAAGGAGAAATGCTAAGTAGATAAGTGGACAGTAGGAGGCCTCACTGTTCCAAAATAAGGTGGAACAGCGAGAAAAACAGGATGAGCAGTGTGGGAACAGTAAAACAGAGATCACAGGTTCTCAAAACATAAGAAAGGGAAAAATAAAGGTAAAAGGGAGAAATTAAAGGGTTGGAAAAAAAAAAGAAAAATTTAACATATATGGTATAGAGGAGCATCGAGTTGCTTGTGAACCTGTAGTACTCAGCCAATGAGGAAACAGGGGAGGTGATCAGGCATCAGGTAATAGGGAAAAAAAGGTTATGGTTTGTTTACTAAAATGTGCTCCCAATTGGCAGGACGCCCGCCATTGCAATTGCAAATAAAATAGCTTCACAGAAGATAATGTCTGAAGAAAATTAGCTGAGATTTTTCTTACACTAGTAGCTGGTAGAGTGCTATGCTTTGGATTAGGATGAAAAGAGTGTTGATACATGCTAATATCTAAGAAGAGGATTTTTCAAGGACTCAAAAGGGTTCCGCTGGGCTTTTGCTGCCTTGGAGACAGATGACATTAAACAGTTGTCTACCTTACCCGGTCTCTTGAAGGACCGTTCTGTTGTAGGGATGCTGAGGGACAAAGAACAGCAAGTGCCAATATCGCACCAAGGCAATATCACACCAACCGAGACTCCCTGATTCCCAACCATAAGCTAATTTGTCAACTGGAGAGCCAAGGAGTGATCAGCAAGACTCATTCACCTTTTAAAAGTCCCATATGGCCAGTGCAAAAGTCTAATGGTGAGTGGAGACTAACAGTGGACTATGGTTGCCTGAATGAAGTCACACCACCGCTGAGTGCTGCAGTGCTGGACGTGCTAGAACTCCAGTATGAACTGGAATCAAAGGCAGCCAAGTGGTACGCCACAATTGATATCATTACTGCATTTTTCTCCATCCCTCTAGCAGCAGAGTGCA
>MU015092.1:974-25507 GCA_011076525.1 Nettapus auritus | reverse complement strand
TTACGTTAAAACCAACTCCAAAATATATACCAAGATTTCCACTAATTTTGATGAAGTTTGGTTTTTAATTCAATATTCACTGTGCAGTATTAATCTTTATACTCCGTCTATATGTAGGAGAAAATCCAACAAGCTGCAAGAACTATTATAAAATATCCTGTCCAATTCTACTTGCAATTGCAGAACAGGTCTGAATCTGTAATAGACAGTAACATTATACAGTGGTAGGATAAATGCTTGTAGTCATCTTCAAAATACCAAAGAAGAGAGGGAAAGTTGAACAATGTCATATAAAGACCCCCCTGTACTGTTGCTCTCCATTGACATGTGTGTTACTCTCTCAGGGACTTTAGTGTTACTACACAAGTACCTCTAAGAAATGCAGTCAAATATGGATTCAGATTCATAAACAAATCCAGGAAAATTCAGAAATGGATCCAGATTATACAGTGAGATTTCTAAATACCATCAATTATTGTCAATTTTTGGTATGTGGAGACATGTCTACTAGGAACTACATGAATATCAGAATATCTTTTTCTGTGATGGCCAAGAAGCAAGCAGATGATCTTTACTCATTTTAAATTTTGTGTTGCATTTAGAACAGTAGTTCAGAATTCAAAAACTTTGAGTCCTACCATTGTTTCCTGAAGCCATCTAATCAGTTAGAATGAGTGCATACAAGGGTAATTGAAAGGCCCTTACATGTGATGTTTTTGAGTGTCTCTGCGCTGTCAGCAAAATTCGTTATCAATTTATTATTTGAACTATATCACAACGGAGGCAAAACTCATCAAGGATTTTAATTACTGTAGGAAGGTGGAAAAATCCTGTTATCACTCATGCATGCTACAAGAAGTTCTAAAATATTCAAGACTGCTACCCAACTTACATTCATGGATGTATTAGTCCATTTTGCTTGTCAGTTCTGTTTGCTTGCCTTTGAATGATATAGGATTTCTGCATTTTGAATTCCAAAGGTGTCATTGCTGTGCACATGGCTGAACAGGTGACATGAATTGCTTAACTATTGGAAAAATAAATGTGAGAAAAAAAAAGAAAGGGGAGAACAGAATGGAAGCCTGAAGGAGACATTAAAATAAATAAATAAATAAATAAATAAATAAATAAAGCTGTTTTGCCATTGGTCAAAAAACACTTTAGATTGTGTTGTTCATTTTTGGTATGGCAATTTACTGTAATCTTCGAGATCTTAAATGTAATAGTAAAAATGTGGAAAAACATATTCATTGGCCATAGGGTAAGAAAGAACTTGAAACAAATTGATGTAATGACTATGTAAAATGGTCTGTTTTCTTACACTTAAACAAGCAAGTAAAATAAAACAATTACTGCTTTATTATTTCTTCAGCAGTATGTAGTTACTCATGCTTTATGTATATTTCAACAAGAGTTTTACAAATAAAAAAAAATAAAGCAGTTCATATTAAAGCTAAACATTTACAGCTCTAGAATATTTGCACAGATTTAAACTTACAAATGTATTCATAAGAAATTTCGTACACTGTTCTCTGAGAAAGTATTTTGTATGAATATTTTATTATCCTGTAATGTATTAACTATTTTGTGTAATACATTACTTTAGTCATACTATATTTGTACATTACAAAAATTTCTCAAAATTATGATTTGTAAGCATAACTCTTCTGCCTCTTCTCCCAGTTTGGAAACTGGGAGATCAGAATTGGATATAATGTGTTATTTAGCTAGGAAGTGACTTTTCAAAAAAACATGGTGTTCAAATGCAGAATTTTCAAGCTGGACCCTCTTTTCATGCAATTTAGTATTATAGATTCTTCCTGAAAATACTGTATGTTGATTTACAAAGAGCATGCTTGAAACTCAGGATGAGCCATGCTGAAATCATACTGAGCTCTCTGCTGTTTTGAAGAATCCATACAGGTTTCGCACACATGTTTATGATGGGTTATAAAAGTATCCTCTGAAAGGTGATATCTTGTGAAAAACAAAACAAAACAAAACCAAAACCCAGACACATGCACAAGAAAAACACTGCATAAACACTTGAGAGCTCTTTCTATACATCTGATGTGTTAATTTTGAGACTAAAGAGATCACAAGACTTCTCAAGGACTAGAGAACAGCAAGACTTCAATCTGGCCAGGAGGAGACGAGAAATGATTTTAAGAGGTCAGAGATTGTCCAGGAACAGCAGTGCAAGCTGGCAATCTGAACAAACTCATGCAATGTGGTTGGAGAAGGTGGCAAGAAAAAAATATCTTTCCTCCAGCTATAAGCAAAGATAAAATAAAACATGAGGGACCTTGAAAAACAGACATTTGACAGGCAAACTTTCAGGAGAAATGAAGACATAAGAATGCTTGTTCTTTGCTTTCATCTTCTGCTTATAGAATTATAGAATCATAGAATATTTTGAGTTGGAAAGAACCCACAAGGATCATCGAGTCCAACTCCTGGCACCACACAGGTCTACCCAAAAATTCAGACCATTTGACAAACTGCACAATTCAAACGCTTCTTAAACTCTGACAGGCTTGGTGCCATGACTACGTCCCTGGGGAGCCTGTTCCGGTGCACGACAACCTCAACCAAGTGAAGAACCTCTTCCTGATGTCCAGCCTAAACCTCCCCTGTTGCAGCTTGTCTCCATTCCCTTGGGTCCTATCACCGGTCCCTAAAGAAAACAGATTGGCACCTGCCCCTCCACTCCCCCCATAAGGAAGTTGTAGACCATGATGAGGTCTCTCCTCAGCCTCCTCTTCTCCAGGCTGAACAGGCCCAGTGACCGCAGCTGCTCCTTATATGTCTTCCCCTCTCCAGGCCCTTCACCACCTTTGTAGCCCTTCTCTAGACACTCTCCAACAGTTGAATGTCCTTTTTGTACTGTGGTGCCCAGAACTGCACACAGTGCTCGAGGTGAGGCTGCACCAGCATAGAGTAGAGTGGGAAAATCACTTCACTTGACTAGCGATGCCGTGCTTGATGCACCCCAGGATACGGTTGGACCTCCTGGCTGCCAGGACACACTGCTGGCTCATATTCACAGAATCACAGAATCACAGAATCATCTAGGTTGGAAGAGACCTACAAGAGCATCTAGTCCAACCTCTGACCTAACACTAACAAGTCCTCCACTAAACCATATCCCTAAGCTCTGCATCTAAATGTCTTTTAAAGACCTCCAGGGACGGTGACTCAGCCACTTCCCTGGGCAGCTCATTACAATGCCTAAAAACCCTTTCAGTAAAGAAGTTCTTCCTAATATGCAACCTAAACCTCCCCTGGCACAACTTTAGCCCATTCCCCCCCATCCTGTCACCAGGCATGCAGGAGAATAGACTAACTCCCACCTCACTACAGCCTCCTTTAAGGTACCTGTAGGGTGTGATAAGGTCACCCCTGAGCCTTCTCTTTACCAGACTGAACAACCCCAGCTCCCTCAGCTGCTCCTCGTAAGACTTGTTCTCCAGACCCCTCACCAGCTTCACTGCCCTTCTCTGGACTCGCTCAAGTACCTCCATGTCCTTCTTGTAGTGAGGGGCACAAAACTGAACACAGTACTCGAGGTGCGGCCTCACCAGAGCCGAGTACAGGGGACAATCACTTCCCCAGCCCTGCTGGCCACACTGTTTCTTATACAAGACAGGATGCTCTTGGCCTTCTTGGCCACCTGAGCACACTGCTGGCTCATATTCAGCCGACTATCAACCAATACTCCCAGGTCCTTCTCTGACAGGCAGCTTTCTAACCACACATCTCAGCAGCCTGTAGCTCCGTTTGGGGTTTTTGTGCCCCAGGTGCAGGACCCGGCACTTGGCCTTGTTGAACTTCATACTGTTGGCCTCAGCCCATCAGTCCAGCCTATCCAGATCCTCCTGCAGAGCCTTCCTACCCTCGAGCAGGTCGACACATGCACCTCACTTGGTGTTATCTGCAAACTTATTGAGGGTGCACTCAATCCCCTCATCCAGATCATCAATGAAGATGTTAAAGAGGACTGGCCCCAGTACCGAGCCCTGGGGGATGCCACTAATGACCTGCCTCCTGCTGGATTTGACTCCATTCACCATGACTCTTTGGGCCCAGCTATCCAGCCAGTTTCTAACCCAATGAAGCATATGCCAGTCCAAGCCATGAGCAGCCAGTTTCTCGAGGAGAATGCTGTGGGAAATGGTTTCAAAAGCCTTACTGAAGTCAAGGTAGACCACATCCACAGCCTTCCCCTCATCCACCAAGTGTGTCACTTTGTCACAGGAGGAGATCAGGTTTGTCAAGCAGGACCTGCCTTTCATAAACCTATGCTGACTGGGCCTGATTGCCTGCTTGCCCTGCAAGTGCCACGTGATGAAACTCAAGATAATCTGCTCCATGGGCTTCTGTGGCACTGAGGTCAAACTACCAGGCCTATAGTTTTCTGGGTCAATCTTCCGGCCCTTCTTGTAGATGGAAGTCATGTTCGCTAGCCGCCAGTCAGCTGGGACCTCCCCTGATAGCCAGGACTGCTGATAAATGATGGAAAGTGGCTTGGCCAGCTCTTCCGCCAGTTCTCTCGGTACCTTTGGGTGGATCCCATCCAGCCCCATCGACTTGCATACATCCAAGTGCTGTAGCAGGTCACCAACCATTTCCTCGTGGATTGTGAGGGCCACATTCTGCTCCCCATCCCCTTCCACCAGCTCAGGGTACTGGGTATCCAGATAACAACTATTCCTGCCGCTAAAGACTGAGGCAAAGAAGGCATTAAGCACCTCAGCCTTTTCCTCATCTCTTGTAACTGAGCTTCCCCCCTCATCCAGTAAAGGATGGAGATTCTCCTTAGTCCTCCTTTTTGTGTTAATGTATTTATAAAAATGTTTTCTGTTGTCTTTAACAGCAGTAGCCAGACTGAGCTCCAGATGAGCTTTCGCCTTTCTAATTTTATCCCTACATATCCTTACAACATCCTTACAATCTGAGTGGCCTGCCCTCTTTCCCAAAGATATAAACCCTCTATTTTTTCCTAAGTTCTAGTCACAACTCTCTGTTTAGCGAGGCTGTTCTTCCACGGCAGCTCATCTCTGGACATGTGGCGAAAGACCACTCCTGAGACTTTAAGATTTCTTTTTTGAGGAGTGCCCAGCCTTCCTGGACTCCTCTGCCCTTCAGAACTACCTCCCATGGGATTCTGCCAAATAGTGTCCTGAATAGCTCAAAGTCATCCGTCTGGAAGTCCAAGACAGCAGTTTTACTGGTCTCCCTCCTGACTTCACCAAGAATAGAAAACTCTACCATTTTGTGGCCACTCTGCCCAAGACAGCTCCCGACCACCACATCTCCCACCAGTCCTTCTCTGTTTGTGAACAGGTCTAGTGGGGCACCTCCCCTGGTAGGCTCACTAACCAGCTGTGTCAGGAAACTATCCTCCACGCTCTCCAGAAACCTCCTAGACTGCTTCCTTTGAGCTGTATTGCAATTCCAGGATCTGTCTGGGAAGTTGAAGAACAAGAAGGAATTGCACAGGCAGTGGAAGCAGGGACATGTGGCCTGGAAAGATTATGGGGATGCTGTTTGGATGTGCAAGGATGGGATCAGAAATCCAAGGCACAGATGTAACTGAGCTCAGCAAGGGATGCAAAGAATAACAAGGAGGTATTCTATAGATACATTGCTCAAAAAAAGAAAGGCCAAGGAGAGTGTACCCCCTGTGATGGATAAGAAAGGAGAACTCGTAACAGCAGACATGGAGAAGACTGAGGTACTCAGCAACTTCTTTGCCTCAGACTTCAATGTCAGGCTTCCCACATCTCTCAAATCCCTGACCCTCTAGGCGAGGGCTGTGAGAGCAAAGTCCCTCCCACTGTAAGTGAAGAGCAGATTCAAGACCACCTGATGAAACTGAACAGGTACAAATCTATGGGGCCCGATGTCATGCATCTTGGGGACCTGTGGGAATTCACTGATGGAGTTGCCAAGCCACTCTCTATCATATTTGAAAAGTCCTGTCAGTCAGCTGAAGTCTCTGGTGACTGGAAAAAGGGTAACACCACTCTCATTTTTAAAAAGAGTAGAAAGGAGGAGCTGGGGAGCTACAGATTGGTGAGCCTCACCTCTGTGCCTGGAAATATTGTGGAACAGATACTCCTGGAATCAATCTTAAGGCACATTCAGGACAAGGATCTAATCTATGACATCCAACATGGCTTCACCCAGGGATTGTGCCTGACCAATCTGGTGGCCTTCTATGATAATGGACAGACTGCACTAGTCAACTAGGCATGTCTGACCAATGCCATTTATTTGTACTTCCATAAGGCCTTTGACACTGTCCCACATGACATTCTGATCTCCAAAAGGCATGGGTTTGAAAGGTTTACCGTTTAGTGGATAAAGAATAGACTTGAAGGTTGTACCCAGAGTGTGGTATTCAATGGTTCTATGTCTAGATGGTGGCCAGTGATGAGGGATGTTGCTCAGGGACCTGTCTCAGGACCAGTACTATTTAATATCTTTATCAACAACATAGACAATATTATCCAGTGCACCCTCAATAAGATTGCAGATGACACCAAGCTGAGTGGTACAGTCCATACAACAGAAGGAAAGGATGCCATCCAGAGGGACCTAGACATGCTAGAAAATTGGCTAGAACCTAATGAAGGTCAATAATTCCAAGTACAAGGTGCTGTATGTGGTTCAGGACAATCCTAGACATGAGGATAGACCGGGAGAAGAACATTGAGAACAACCCTGATGCAAAGAACTTTCCAGTGGATCCAGGGGATTCCAGTGGATGAAAAGCTCAACATGAGCCAGCAGTGTACACTTGCAGCCCAGAAGGCCAACTGCATCCTGGACTGCAACAAACGAACCTTGCTTGATGAACCTGATCTCCTTCCATGACAAGGTAACATGCTTAGTGGATGAGGGAAAGGCTGTGGATGTGGTCTACCTTGACTTCAGTAAGGCTTTTGACACCGTTCCCCACAGCATTCTCCTCAGGAAACTGGCTGCTCATGGCTTGGACTGGTGCACTCTTTGTTGGGTTAAGAGCTGGCTGGATGGCCGGGCCCAGAGAGTCTTAGTGAATGGAGTCAAATCCAGCAGGAGGCAGGTCATTAGTGGAGTCACCATGGGCTCGGTATTGGGGCCAGTCCTCTTTAACATCTTCATTGATGATCTGGATGAGGGGATCGAGTGCACCCTCAATAAGTTTGCAGATGACACCAAGTGAGGTGCATGTGTCGACCTGCTCGAGGGTAGGAAGGCTCTGCAGGAGGATCTGGATAGGCTGGACTGATGGGCTGAGGCCAACAGTATGAAGTTCAACAAGGCCAAGTGCCAGGTCCTGCACCTGGGGCACAAAAACCCCAAACGGAGCTACAGGCTGCTGAGATGTGTGGTTAGAAAGCTGCCTGTCAGAGAAGGACCTGGGAGTATTGGTTGATAGTCGGCTGAATATGAGCCAGCAGTGTGCTCAGGCGGCCAAGAAGGCCAAGAGCATCCTGTCTTGTATAAGAAACAGTGTGGCCAGCAGGGCTGGGGAAGTGATTGTCCCCTGTACTCGGCTCTGGTGAGGCCGCACCTCGAGTACTGTGTTCAGTTTTGTGCCCCTCACTACAAGAAGGACATGGAGGTGCTTGAACGAGTCCAGAGATGGCATACGAAGCTAGTGAGGGGTCTGGAGAACAAGTCTTACGAGGAGAGGTTGAGGGAGCTGGGGTTGTTCAGTCTGGTAAAGAGAAGGCTCAGGGGTGACCTTATCGCTTTCTACAGGTACCTTAAAGGAGGCTGTAGCGAGGTGGCTGTTGGTCTATTCTCCCACGTGCCTGGTGACAGGACGAGGGGGAATGGGCTAAAGCTGCACCAGGGGAGGTTTAGGTTGGATATTATATATAGGAAAAACTTCTTTACTGAAAGGGTTTTTAGGCATTGTAATGAGCTGCCCAGGGAAGTGGCTGAGTCACCGTCCCTGGAGGTCTTTAAAAGACATTTAGATGCAGATCTTAGGGATATGGTTTAGTGGAGGACTTGTTAGTGTTAGGTCAGAGGTTGGTCTCGGTGATCTTGTAGGTCTCTTCCAACCTAGACTATTCTGTGATTCTGTGATTCAGTGAAAAGAGGTGTGACCAGCCAGTCAAGGGAGATGATTGTCTCCCTCTGCTCTGCCCTCATGAGGTCCTACTTGGGGGGCCTCATCCAGATCTGGGGCCCCTTGCACAAGAAGGATGTTGATCTGTTAGAGTGGGTCCATAGGAGGGCCACAAAAGATGATCAGAGGGCTGCAGTATCTCTCCTTTGAAAAAAAGGCCGATTGACCTGGGGATGTTCAGCCTGAAGCTGGGGATGTTCAGCTTGAAGTTCCCTGAATGCTCCAGGGAAACCTCATTGCAGACTTTTAATACTTAAAGGGGGCTTATAAAAAAAGATGAAGAGTGACTTCACTTGGCCAGATAATGACAGGACAAGGGAAAATGGTTTTAAACTAAAAGAGGGGAGCTTTCAATTAGATGTTATGAGGAAATTCTCACTCAGAGGGTAGTGAGGAACCGGAACAGGTTGCCCAGAGAAGTCGTGGATGACCCATGTTCAAGACTGGGTTAGATGAGGCCCCGGGCAACTTGATTGTGGGTGATCCCTGACCATAAAAGGGGAGCTGGAACTAGATGGTCTTTAAGGATCCTTCCAACTAACTATGATATGTGTGAATGTATTTGCTATACTACATTTTTTTGTTGTTGTTGTTGCTGGCCAGAGAACTTTGGTGAGAGAAAAAAAAAAAAAAGAAAAAAAAGTTTAGCTGAAACAAAAAATGGCTGAGATGACATAGACACACCAACACTAGACCATTCCTGTTTAAACCAGCTGAACATATAGCTTCCTTTTGTTTATGAAAATAATGTTATAACTTTATTTTACCAAAAGGGGAATTATTATCAAGAACTTGGGGTGGGAGCAAGTTTTAAGAAGGGCACAAAAGCCCATTGGTACAGAATGCTTTCTTCACTGCTTTCTTTCCCCAGTTCTCTTCTGACATTTATTCTTGATTTTCTTACAAGGAGGTGGTTATATCCATTGGCTTGTTCTAGTACATAGCATTTTAATCTGATACATAGCTTGCCAATAATTTTGAAAGAATCTATAGCAACCTTTTCTGCTAACCTTTTCTAAATCCCCTGAGTATCTGGTATGTCCTGTGAAAGATGTCAGACAAATAAATCATATCAAAAAGAAAAAAGAAATAAATCACAAGACCAGTCTCAGATTATATAGTTGTATACCATTACAGATCTATATACATCTTTTTGATTGCTGCTTTACAGGGATGATTGTATGTATCTGTGCAGCTGAATTTGCCTTAAGTTCGCAGTGTGTGTGTCATTTCAGCAAAGATATCAACAGCTTAATTTTGAATCAGAGCATTTATCCAACAAGGACTTTTTATTCTTTCTTGTTAAAGTGAATGCTCAAAGAGTTAAATTTTTTGTCTGTTTGCATTGAAACAAACTGAAAAAGGTTTTACTTGTTCGTGATATTTAGTGGCTAATTTGGGACTTTAAATGCCTTTATTGGATAGTCGGTGTTTCAACATTTTATGGAAGATTGTATTAAGGAAATGAAGACAATACCGGGATCCTCAATGCCAGGATTAAGGAAATATTCAAGTATCGCTTTCTTCAGGATCAACATAATTGTATCCATATAAGTAAGAAGACAATCAAAGAGACATGCATGGTAGAGTAAGGAGCTTCTGGCAAAACTCAAACAGAAGAAGGAAGTATAAAATATATGGAAAAGGGGACAGGTCACTTGGGAGGATTACAGGGACACTGACAGTGTATGCAGTGATGCAATGAAGATGGTCAAGGGTGATGTGGAAGGTCAAGGCTCATTTGGAATTAAATCTGGCAAGGGACGTCAAGGACAGCAAGAAGGGCCTCCTCAAATACATCAGTAGTGAAAAGAAGACTAGGAAAATGTGGGCATGCTGCTGAATAGGGTGGGTGCCCTGGTGACAAAGGATACAGTTAAGACACAGTTACCAAATACCAGCTTTGCTACATTCTTGACTGCTAAGACCAGGCTTCAGACCCAAAGACAAGTCTGGAGAGAGGAGGACTTTCCTGTTGTTGAGGAAAATTGTCTTAGCGATCTATATATACAGACTGGGAGATGAGACTTTGGAGAGCAGCCCAGCAGAGAGGGATCTGGGGGTCATGATCGACAGCAAGTTGAATATGAGCCAGCAGTGTGCCCTGGCAACCAGGAGGGCCAACATCCTGGGGTGCATCAAGCATGGCATCGCTATTTGGGCGAGGGAAGTGATCGTCCCACTCTACTCTGCACTGGTGTGGCCTCACCTCGAGTACTGTGTGCAGTTCTGGGCACCACAGTACAAAAAGGACATTCAACTGTTGGAGAGTGTCTAGAGGAGGGCAACAAAGATGGTGAAGGGCCTGGAGAGGAAAACATATGAGGAGCAGATGAGGTCACTGGGCCTATTCAGCCTGGAGAAGAGGAGGCTGAGGGGAGACCTCATCATGGTCTACAACTTCCTCGCGAGGGGGAGTGGAGAAGCGGGTGACCTATTCTCCATAAACACCAGTGAAAGGACCCCCAGTGAAAGGGTAGACCTGTGCGGTGCGAGGAGTTGGACTTGACGATCCTTAAGGGTCCCTTCCAACGCGGGATATTCTATGATTCTACGATTTAGGTAAACTTGATGTGCACAAGTGCATGGGGCCCAATAGGATGCACCCATGAGTGCTGAGGGAGCTGGTGAACGTTATTGATAGGCTCCCTCAACTTTGAAAGATCATGGAGAACAGCAGAGGTGCCTGAGGACTAGATGAAAGCCAATGTCCCTCCAGTCTTCAAGAATGATGAGACAGAGGACCGAGGAAGCTACAATCCAGTCAGCCTCACCTACATCCCTGGAAAGGGTTTGAACAGCTCATCCTGGAGATCATCTCCAAGCACATGGAGGATAACAAGGTGATCAGGAGTAGTCAGCATGCATTCACCAAGGGTAAATCATGCTTAACTAATCTGATAGCCTTCTATGATAGGATAAGTGGATGAGTAGGTGAGGGATGAGCAGTGGATATTGTCTGCCTTGACTTCAGCAAGGCTTTCAACACTGTCTCCCGTAACATCCTCATAGGTAAGCTCAGGAAATGTGGGATGGACAGTGAGGTGGCCTGAGAACTGACTGGATGGCAGAGCTCGGAGGGTTGTCCCTAGCAGTGCACTGGAGTCTAGTTGTAGGCCTCTAGCTAATGGCGTCCCCCAGAGGTCTGTATTTGACCCAGGCTTATTTAACTTACTCATCAGTGATCTGATTGATGGAACAGAGTGCACCCTCAGCAAGTTTGCAGATGACACAAAACTGGGAGGAGTAGCTAATACACCAGAGGGCTGTGCTGCCATTCAGAGGGACCTGGACATGCTGGAGCACTGGGTGATGAGGGACCTCATGAAGTTCAACAGAGGAAAGTGCGGGGTCCTGCACCTAGAGAGGAATAAACAGATGTACCAGTACAGATTGGAGGTGATCTGCTGAAAAGTAACCCTTGGGAGTTCTGGTGAACAGCACGTTAACCATAAATCAGCACTGTGGCCTCATGGCCAAGGAGGCCAGTGGTCTCCTGGACTGCATTTGGAAGAGTGTTGCCAGCAGGCCAAGAGATGTGATCCTCTCCCTCTCTACTCAGCCCTGGTGAGGCTTCACCTGGAGTACTGTGTCCATTTCTGGACTCCCCAGTGCAAGAGGGACATGGAGCAAGTCCGGAGAGAGTCCAGTGGAGGGCTATGAAGATCATTAGGGGACTGAAGTATCTGTCTCATGGCAAGAGGCTGAGAGAGTTTTCATAGAATCATAGACTATCCCAAGTTGGAAGGGACCCATAAGAATCATCAAGCCCAACTCCTCGCACCGCACAGGTCTAACCTAAAAGTTTAGACCATGTGACTAAGTGCACAGTCCAAACATTTCTTAAATTCAGACAGGCTTGCTGCAGTGACTACTTCACTGGGGAGCCTGCTTCAGTACGCAACCACCCTCTCGGTGAAGAACCTCCTCCTGATGTTTAGTTTAAACTTCCCCTGCCTCAGCTTAACCCTGTTCCTACGGGTCCTTTCACTGGTGTTTATGGAGAATAGGTCACCCGCTTCTCCACTCCCCCTCGCGAGGAGGTTGTAGACCGCGATGAGGTCTCCCCTCAGCCTCTTCTTCTCCAGGCTGAACACTTTACTGTCAAGGTGACAGAGCACTGGTACAGGCTGTCCCACGGAGGTTGTGGAGTCTCCTTCTCTGGAGATATTCAAAACAGCCTGGATGCAATCCTGTGCAACATGCTCTAGGTGATCCTGCTTGGCAGGGGTGCTGGACTAGATTATCTCCAGAGTTCCCTTCCAACCTCAACCATTCTGTTGTTCTGTTATTCTGTGATACTGTGAAGGAGAGTTTCAGGCTCATATCAAAACCAATATATTTTTGGAAGCTGAAAGCAGGGAGACTTTGAATAGGTGTTTATTTGTGGGTTCATGGAAATAAAGTCAAATATTGTTTCTATTTTATTTTTTCTTAAAAAAACCCACACAGATACATTTTATATATCTAAGAAGTGCATACAGAATTTTGCATTTAAGCCACATGATTAATATGCTTAAAAATTCTAGTTGCATTGAAGAGAGTATAAATTTAATAGTGAATATAAATTTATTTTATTTTATTATATTTTATTTTATTTTATTTTATTTTTAATGGATATGTCTGAAGAAGTCTTTTAACCCTATCTAAAATGGAGATCCTAACAAACTCAGTGTAAATAAACTCCTGCATTGCTCTGTTACACTATGGCATTTATCATACTCCTCACTCTTTTAGCCAAAGCTCTCCTGTTAATTTATTTCAGTTATACAGATTAGCAGTCCTCACTTGCAGTGTTATAAAACATTACTCACAAACACACTTGTTACAGAATTGGCAGACAGAGCATTCTTTGCAGTTCAATTCTCTTATTGATTCATTCCATTAATCATACATTATTTGATTAGAATGTCAAGATCTAGCAAGATTGTTCTTTTGTTAAGTTGGAATAGTGTTGCAAAGATTGTTGTGCACTGTAATTGAGCTGGGAATCTAGCTTAACCTGTAATTCTTAGCCAAAACCAGCATTCTGTTGATACAGCATTGATGGCAGCATTCTCTTGATACACAAAATGATTTTCAGTTTAGAAATTGATTGCCAGTATTTACAACAAAGGCACAATAAATGCCACTTGAAACACATTCAAGAATGTAATTCCAAGAATACTTTTAAGATAAAAGCATTAAAATATACTAAGTGGTTATATTTATAAAACAAGACCTCCAAGAAAGGAAGTTGTAATGGAAAGACCTCTAGTTCTTTAACTGCAGCAAATGTAAAGACTACATGTGGCTGTGTTGGTTAAAAAAAAAAACAAACAAAAAACTACAAAAACACTCCTGTTGCATTAGTTCATATTAGCAGCATAGTTCCCATGCAACACAGTTCCTACACGGCATATACCTGCATGATTGTTCCAGTGCTGGATTATATTAAGGATGCACTCACAGTAGGAACATGCATGTGTGCGTGCATATCTCTGCAGACACTCTCATGTAGGTGTACCTGCAGTGAGTTGACCTTGGTAGACTGCCACTGCTTCACACACACTGCTTCACAAACAACAGGGCTGCAGTGATTCACAAACTCTTCACACTTCTCCATTTCTCCAGAGTGGAGTCCCTCACATATACTACAATCCTTCCTGAACTGCTCCAGCGGGGGTCCTTCCCACAGGCCACAGTTCTTCAAGAACTGCTCCAGCACAGGTTCTCTCCAGGGGTACAGTCTCTCAGGGACTTCAGAAGGATCCCATGCACTAGCGTGGGACTCCAGTTTGCCACAGTTCCTGCCAGATGCTTGCTCCATGGGCAGCAGCTTCCTTCAGGGTGTATCTGCCTGCTCCAGTGCAGAGTCTTCCATGGGCTATAGAGTGGATATCTTCTCTGACATCCTCTTCCTCATGGGCTGCAGGGACCAACATGCTTCTCCATGGTCTTCTCCACAGGTTGCAGTGGTATCTCTGCTCTGGCGGCTGGAGCACCTCCTCCCCCTCTTTCCTCACTGACCTTAGTGTCTGCAGGGTTGTGTATCACACATTCTTCTCATTCCACTCTCTCACAGCTGCTTATGAAACCCATTTTTTCATGTTTCATAAATCCATTTCCCTAAGGCAGTACCAAAGTCACTGGTAGGCCCAGCCACGCCCTGCAGTGGGGAGCTGTTGAAACCAGCCAGAATCAGATATGTCTGGCACCAGGCAGCCCCAGCCTGACCTCACAGAGGAGCCAAGCAGCAAGCTTCTGCCAAAACTTTCCCATATAAACTGATCCACATGTAAAAGTGCTAACCTGGCTTCACAGCGTTGGGACACTGAAGGACTTTTGAGACAACCTTATTGTACAATAACATTATAAACAATCATCTCCACTATAGTCACCTTTTTTTTTTTTTTTTTTTTTTTTTTTTTTTTTTTTTTACAGAATCATGATGCTGAAACTTATAGGTATCCCATAATTAAGACGTTTCCTCACTAAGCCTGGCCCAGTGGGGAGTTATACTTCTTAATAAGCATGTCTCCGTCATATAAACCACCAATAACTAAAGAAACGGCCAAGAAAAAATCCAATGTCACTAACCCCTGAAGTTTAACAAACTGCTTGTCAGGGGACTTCCTTTTTATCTATCTATCTATCTATTTGTTTATTTATTTTTTTAAACTGGTTTACAATTACTGAGAACTTGAAACTTTACCTTGAGTTCCCTGTCCACCACAGAGTGAATCACTTCTACTTCACGTGCTTTGGAGAAATGGTTTATCACAGTGCTTCTCTGAAGACTGCCATGGAAGCAGACCACCAAAATGTGAAAAAAAGTAGATCATTGTTCTGGTTAGGAGTATTGGTGCTGAGAAGGATTGTGTGCCACAGAGAACATGTGCATACTATCAAAATGAACAATTCTAGTTTCTGTTATAGATTGTTCAGGAGCCAATTGCATAAATTTGCAATTATAAATTTATTAGTAAGTACAACAAGCAAAACAGCCCTGGGCGGCCGGTGAGTCTGTGCTCCACTAATGGCGCGCAGCCCCGTCCCCATAAGAGTCCCAGTTTTATCTTACAGTTCTGAGATGACGTGTCACATTCCAGCGAGCTCTGGTATCGTATGCAGCTGCGCATCCTGTTGCTAGGGGGTCTTTTTTCTTCCCTCTGGTGGTCGTAGGGAGGAAGGCCGCAGTCTTCCTCCGCGTTGTGACTGATCCTCTTCCTTATTTGGTCTTTTCCCCACCAGTTTATCAATCCACTTTCTGCACAACATTCTCTCAACTGCTACCTTGGTACAGCCTGTTTTCTCAGCAGGATATCGCAACATTTGTTGCTGTCTTGAGAACTTTAATGCATCAACTGTTCTCTGTATCTAACAACCGTACAGGACTGTTACAGCCTTTACAAACCTCCTCATTAACTTGTTTAGACAAAAGACAATGAACAAACATTTATCATCTATTACAGTTTCCAGTTTCCATTTTTCCTCAAAAGCATTTAAACAATCTGATTACTAGTAGTGCAGACAACCTATTTTCAACGTCTTGCCCAAAGTTCCTGTGGACTTTGGTCTTCTCAAAGCTTCTGTACGTCAGAGGCCTGACATACAGGAGCAAAAAAAAAAAAAAAAAAAAAAAAAAAAAAAGTGTTTAAGAGTGTATGCAAATAGCATGATTCTGCTCACAGTGCTTTATTTGTGTGGAATCCTCTTGTAGTGCAGGAGGTATCTATTATTATGTCTTGTGTAATATGTTTTATGAAACTTTATCTGCATGCAGGAAGTGTTTTTATCCTAAGGGAGATTTGAATTATTTTGTTCAGAAAATTCTTTGGTTTTGTCCATCAAGACTATCAGCCTCATAAGTTTGATATACGGATGTTATGATTTAACCCCAGCAGGCAGCTCAGCACCACAGCCAGTCATACACTCTCCCTAGGTCATATGGGGAATTGAATTGGAAAGGTAAAATTCTGAGAACTAGTGGGTTGAGATAAAGACAGTTTATTAGGTAAAGCAAAAGCTGTGTTTGCAAGCAAAGTGGAACAAGGTATCCAGTCACTACTTCCTATTGGTAGCTGGTGTTCAGCCATTTCCAGGGAAGCAGGGCCCATCATGCATAATAGCTACTTGGGAAGACAAATGCCATCTCTGCAAATGTCCCTGCCTTCCTATTTTCTCCCCTGCCAGTGTTTATTTCTAAGCATGATGACACACGACATGTGATACCCCTTTGGTCAGTCTGAGCCAGCCGTCCTGGCTGTGTCCCCTCCCAGCTTCTGCTGCACCCCCAGCCTCTTCACTGGCAGGACAGTATGAGAAGCTGAAAATTCCATGGCCCTGTGTAAGCACCACACAGAAAGAACTAAAATGTTTTTGTGTTACTATTTTAACAAAAACAAAAACAAACAAACAAAAAAAAATCCAAAACACAGCAACATATAAGCCTCTACAAAGAAAATTAACTCTATTCCAACCAACCCAGGACAAGGGAGCAATTATGAGGGCTTTTATTTTTACCATAATCCTCCCCCATGGAGGTCTTCCATAGTGGTCAAGGAGATGAACAACAGTTTCCAGCCTTGGAGATCATACAAATTATATTATCAACAGACTTCAGTGTCATGGACATTCTTTCATCTTTGTGGTAGTTTTACCCAGCTGGGCAGCTGAGCTCCACCTCAACCGCTCTCTCACTCCCCCTCCTCAAAGGGAAGGGTGGAGAAAGTATGATGAAAAGGGCTCAAGGGACATGGAGATCACTCAAAAATTATCGCCACTGGCAAATTTAGGGAAATTAATAAAATTTTTACCTACTACTAACAAACTACAGCAGTGAATAACAACAAAAAAAATGAATTAAAAACTCCTTCCCCCCATTCACCCTCTTCTAATTCTTCCCCCCAAGTGGCACAGGGCAATGTGGAATGGGGGCTGTGTTCAGTCCCTGAAACCATCTCCTCCGCTCCTTCATGGATTCCATGCTTCTGCACGGGCTCCTCTCCACCGGCTACACCCTGGCCCAGGGCCTGCTCCTGTGGGGCTCTCCATAGACCGCAGCCTCCTCCAGGCCACACCCACCTGCTCCACCGGGGGCTCCTCCACCCATGGGCTGCAGCATGGAGATCTGCTCCATGTGGGACCCATGGGCTGCAGAGGGACAGCCTGCTCCACCAGGAGCCTCTCCACAGGCCGCAGGGGAACTGCTGCTGCCTGCCTGGAGCACCTCCTGCCTTCCTGCTGCACTTACCTAGCGGGTCTGCAAGGCTGTTTCTAAGTCCTCTGTCTCCCAGCTGCTGTTGTTTTTTGTATTGTGTTATTATTTTTTCCCCTTAAATCTGCTCTCACAGAGGCACAAATAACATCACTTACTGGCTTGTCTCTGGCCAGCAGCAGGTCCCTTTGTAGCCAGCTGAAACTGGCCCTTACCTGACATGGTGCAGCTTCTGGATTCTTCTCAGAGAGGCAACCCCTTCTCAGTGGCCAACCCTGCTCCTTTTTATTTTTTTCTGCTTCATATAGCACACTTTGTTGGGTGTTGGGCGTGGGGTGGGATAGCTACTGAGAAGAAAAGGAACGGTCAGCTAGAAGAACAGCTCAGTGGCTGGGTTTCATGAAACTGTTATGAAACATCCCTCAGGCTTCATAATATTTGATCACAGTTCTGTTACTGAAAATCTCATTATTCTTCGCCAATAGAAATTTCAGAGCTTGCTTTCCCCATTGAAACAGTCATTTCCATTGTGTTTTGTTTAGCACAATCAACCTGTTTTAATGTACAGGAGCTGGTTTTCCTAATTCTTCTATTCTGCCATGTGGTTCTGCTGTTTCCTTGCTACTACAGAGTACTTTTTCACTGTTTGAATGATTTTCTTGTTATTTTCTCTGTTTTTTATCTATTTATTTAATTATTCCAGGTAACATTATTTTACTTCCTGGTAGTTTTTTTTGTTGTTATAGTTTACTCACTGGACAGATTAATGGCTCTTCTATATGGTTATGTACTTTTTCATCCAGAACAAATTTCAAATTCATTCACAACAAACTTAGTATTAAAATTCATTCATAAAAATGCTAATGTTGATTTGAATTTAATCCTGTACCTCTTCTAGTGTAATATTAGCAGACTAAACATAAAACTAAAAAATTATTTTTGCAATTGTAAGTTTTGCTTTACAATGCCATCAAAAAACATACTAGGATCTGGAGTATTGTTTTATTCCTGCTAAATATTCAGGAAAAAAAAATCAAGTCTTATGTTTGTTATCAGGATAACTCATTCAGAAGAACTAATGGGAGGTATGAAACAACATACATTTTCTCATGTTCTTTTACTTTGTATATTCAAAAGTAAAAAACAAACCAAAACTAAACATATTAGGCAATGTATTAGAATAGAAAACGATATGAACATTTGATCATATTTCTTTTATTTCCAGGTCTCTCTGGATACATTCAGTTATCATTCTTGCATTACTAAACTGTGTTAACTGATCACCTAAATAGACATTCTGCACGACTGCTGTGAAGAGGCGTAGTAGTTTAGTAAGACTCTGATTTTACATGAAGAACAGAGTAATACAAGAGGCATATGATTTTGCCTCTTTCATCAATCCTTTCAGTTATTAATAAACATTCATAAAGGTCATCCCTAAGCTTCTCTTCAGCCTTTCCTTGTATGAGAGATGCTTTAGTCCCTTCATTATTTTTGTTTCCATTTGCTGAACTCACCTCCATTATGTCTGTGTCTGTCCTGTACTGGAGAAGCCCAGAAAGGGATACAGCAGTGAAGATGCATCTCACCAATGCTGAGCAGAGGTAAAGAATCACCTTCCTAAATCTTCTGGTATTGCTCTTTCCCATACAGCCCAGAATACCATTGGTGTTCTTTTCTGCAAGAGTGCATTTCTGGTTTATGTTAACCTTGTCCACCAGGACATCTGTGTTGCTATCTGCAAAACTATTGGTTTGCCCCCAGCTTGTATGGGTGCACATGCTTTCTTCTCTTAACTCAACAAATGTATTTCAGAAACAGAAGTTATTGCTTCTGTTTTCCCTCTCAGCAATCTCATTCATGAAGGAGTAAATTCAGAGCTAAAAGATGAGTATTGTTTATTACAGTAAACGAATCAAAAGATTGTCAAGAATACACAGGGCACATGAAGATTTCTGCAATAGTAAATAAAAAGACAAACAAAAGAAACAGAAAGCAGAGCTGATTTTGAAACATTTGCACTGATAATAAAACAAAGAGGGTTACATCAATATCAATGAACTGTGCTGAGTTTATTTTTCAAACAGCATGCACGTGTAGAGAGCTCTGAGTTAAATTATCCCCTTGGCTGAGGATTTTAAAATAAATACTAGTTAAAAAGAAACAGATCTGTTGTGCTTGGAAAGAATTAGCAACTCATGCAACAAAACTTAGTTAAAACACCTGCCTAAGAAT
The DNA here is from genome assembly GCA_011076525.1 of Nettapus auritus. Taxonomy (NCBI): domain Eukaryota; kingdom Metazoa; phylum Chordata; class Aves; order Anseriformes; family Anatidae; genus Nettapus; species Nettapus auritus. The sequence continues at coordinate 5,942 of MU015092.1, read as the reverse complement.
GAAACTTCAGTGGGTCTAATCATGTATCTGACGCCAAACCCATGATGAAGTTCGGTAAATGTTTTAATATTATACCTGTATTTGTCACATTGAAATCACATGTTTTAAATAATCTTCATAGTTAACTGCATACCTGCCTTGGAACTGTGTATTAGATCTCTGTAGACGACAATGGGGCAAATTCTTATAAAGTCTTTTCCTTCTGTTTTACTTCTTGGATAGTATAATACATTCAGAGGATGAAGTTACTTTATAACATTTATAACATTAATAGGAATAAAGTTGTGACTTTATTTACAAAAGGTTAAATACTTCTCTGGAAATGTGATTGCTTTCTTTGGTTGCACAAATATACTACTGCTATAATCACAATTGCTATTATGCAACTCCATACAGTAACAGAGGTGTAACTGTGCATGACCATGTAAGCAGAAGTCCTAGGCAGTGTAGTACTATTACTCACTTGAAGTTCAGTATGGAAGAATAAAAGATATAGATATTAAGGACACACAAAATATGAAAGATAGAAAAATTGTGATTTGGTTTTCTAAGATAACAGCAGTCTTAGAATTTTGGCTGGCTGCCAAATCTGAATTCTATTTATTTATTTATTTATTTATTTATTTTAAAGCATCAGAGTGAATGAGAAATTTCAGTAAACATAAAGAACTGACTTTTCCAACACATATAAGGAGCTCTCCAAAGAATACAAGACAGATTACTTAAAAACAGTTATACTAATCATAGAGTCATAAAATCATTCAGGTTGGAAAAGACCTCTAGATCATGTAGTTCAGCCTTTAACCTAGAACTGACAAGTCCACCACTAGACCATACTACTAAGTTCTACATCTACACATTTCTTTAAGACATCCAGGGTTGGTGACTCAACCACTTCCCTTGGCAGCCTATTCCAATATCACAGAACCCTTTCAGTAAAGGAATTACTCTTAATATCCAATTTAAACCTCCCCCAGCACAACTTGAGGCCATTTCTGCATATCTTATCACTTGGTGCTTGGGAGAACAGTTCCTCTCTACAACCTACTTTAACATAATTGTCAAATACAGACAGGTCTCACCTGATCCTTCTGTACTACAAGCTATACAATCCCAGCTTCCTCAGCTACTCCTTGTAAGACTTGTTCTCTCATGTTATAAGGAAGAAAGAAAGATTTAGCTTAAGTAACAAAATGCAGAGGATGAGATCTGTTAAATATGGGGGTTGCACTGAGTGAATTTATAAAACTCATATATAAATCAAGCATGAAGTCTTCAAAACTGGTTATAAGTTTCCTAATCTACAAAATGATCATATTAGAGAATACTTTATACACCGGTTAAGCTGAACAGAAAACACTTGAAATGATCCAAACCCTCAACATGAGACTTTCATAATGAAAGAGATATGTCAGGGGTGTGAAAATCGTATCATGGGACTGTTCTGGGGCTGACCAAGATTCCATTGATTCAGTGCTCTGAATTAATAATTTCACTGAGACTTACTATAGAAAATAATAATAATAATAAAATGACATGAATACCAAACTGTATTTTCCTACCCAAAGCAGTGTAATTGTGAGTTAAAATACTCAAAAATTCTACTATGAAATTTAATCAAAATTTTACTCCCTATGACATTTAATCCCTAGTTTATATCTGTAGCTGATAAATGGGAGTTTCTAAACACACCCACCCACCCTCCCTCCAACTACCCATTTCTTTGGGAACTCAAAATGAACCAAGTGAAATTCAGCTGATCATAGAATGAACAAACCTTATGTTACAGATGAAGAAGGGTATGGCTTAAGTTCTGAAAGTCAAATATTTGCAGAGGAGTATTAGTGGCAAACAATTTGTAAGCAATTATTAGAATGCATTCATCAAAATATTTGCCTAATTTTCATGAAACCATTTGTTGTCCAATTTAATCTCATTTCATGTGAGTAGAAGATGTAACAGTTTAACATTTAATATTTGCAGTGTAAATAACCTGTGGAGTTTGTAATATACCAACACCTGACATGAAAACTGAAGGGTTGAATGAATAAATGAATATATTAGTGTGAATAATATTTTTCTATCACCTGAAGAGAAAGACGTAGAATGACAGGCAGCTGCATTTTCCCTTTGGCATTTTTGAGACTGTCTCTTTTAGTTCAGTAGATGCTGCATATTGCAAGACTGATTTTTCTCTCTTGTTAAAGTCATTGAAAAAGGGCTTTACTGAGGAAAATAGGTTGATATGAAGGATTTATTATTATTATTATTATTATTATTATTGTTCTTTTCTTTGTTGGGTAGATAACCAGTAAAGTACATAGATGGATTAGTGTAAGATGGAAAATAATATGTTTGCCTAGAGTGAGTACTATTGGAACCTAGGGTATTTGTTGAATGACACTACTTTAATCACAAATCGATATGTTTGATGAAAAAAAAATGTTTATAAAGTTCAGTCATCTAAAAGCAAGGTATTCTACGTGTATAGTAAGTATGATTTTGTTAGTGAACTTATAGAATTCTAGAATCATAGAATATCCCAGATTAGAAGGGACAAGCAAGAATCATAAAATCCAACTCCCAGCTCCACATAGGACCACCCAAAAATCTGACCATGTCTGAGAGCACTGTCTGCTTCTTGATCTCTGGCAGGCTAAGTGCTGTGACCATGCCTTGGGGAGCCTGTTACACCTCCTGATCACCCTCTCAATGAAGAACCTTTCCCTAACACCCAGCCTGACCCTCCCCTGTCCCAGCTCCATGTTGTTATCTCAGGTCCTGTCACTGCAGAGAGCAGAGCTCAGTGCCTGCCCCTCTGCTCCATTCATGTAGGCTGCCATGAGGCCTCCCATCAGCCTCCTATTTTCTAGGCTGAACAAATCAAACAACTTCAGCCACTCCTCATACTTCCCCTCTATACCCTTCACCAGGTTTGTAGCCTTTCTTTGGACACTCTCCAATAGTTTTATGCCCTTTTTATACTGTGGTGCCTAAATCTGCACAGAGTACTTGAGGCTGTGGTAAGGCCACACAATTGCAGAGTAGAGCAGGACAGTCACTTCCCTTGACCAGCTAGCACTGCAGTACTTGGGTATGGCTGGCCAATCTGGCCGCCAGGGTGCACCGTTAGAATCACAGAATCATTAAGGTTGGAAGAGACCTCCAAGATAATCTGGTCCAACCATCCCCATACCACAAATATCAACCACTAAAGCATGCCCCTAAGCACCATGTCCAACCTTTCCCTGCACACCACCAGGGAAGATGACTCCACCACCTCACTGGGCAACCTGTTCCAAAGCCTGACTACTCTTTCTGAGTAGAAACATCTCCTAATGTCCAAACTAAACCTCCCCTAACACAACAAGAGGCCATTCCCTCTAGTGTTAAAGCTAGTTATCTACAAGAAGAGGCTTACCCCCAGCTCCCCAAAACTTTCTTTCAGGTAGTTGTAGAGTAATAAAGTCTCCCCTGAGCCTCCTCTTCTCCAGACTAAACAACCCCAGTTCCCTCAACCACTCATAAGAGCTGTGTCCCAAACCCCTCACCAGCTTCATAGCCTTTCTCTGAACACACTCCTGCGCCTTGATGTCCTTCTTGTACTGAGGAGCCCCAAACTGAACACAGTACTTGAGGTGTAGCCTCACCAGGGCAGAGTACAAGGGGACGATCACCTTCCTGGTCCTGTTGGTTGCATTATTCCTGATACAAGCCAGGATGCCATTGGCCTTCTTGGCCACCTGGGTACACTGCTGGCTCATGCTCAGGTGAGCATCAACCAACACCCTCAGATCCTTTTCCTCTGCAAGGCTTTCCAGCCACTCTGCCCCAAGCCCGTAGCGCTGCATTGGATTGTTGTGACCAAAGTGCAGGACCTGGCACTTAGCCATGTTGAACCTCATCCCATTGGCCTCTGCCCTTCTATCCAACCTGTCCAGGTCCCTCTGCAAGGCCTTCCTACCCTCCAGCAGATTGATACTTCCCCCAGTTGGGTGTTGTCTGCAAGCTTACTGAGGGTGCATTCAATTCCCTCATCCAAGTCATCAATAAAGAGATTAAAGAGGAGGGGCCCCAACACCAACCCCTGGGGAACACCACTGGTGATAGGTCACCAGCTGGATTTCACTCCATCCACCACCACTCTCTGGGCTTGGCCGTCCAGCCAGTGTTTAACCCAGTGAAGAGAGTACCTGTCCAAGCCACGGGCTGCCAGCTTCTCCAGGAGAGTACTGTGGGAGACAGTGTTGAAGGCTTTCTTGAGGTGAAGTTAGACTACGTCATCAACCTCTTCCTCATCCACCAGGCAGGTCACCTCTTCATAGAAGGAGGGGGATGGTCAGGCAGGACTTGCTTTTCATGAACCCATGCTGACTGGGCCTTATCCCCTAGATGTCCTGCATATGCTGTCTGGTTGCATTCAAGATGACCTGTTCAATCACCTTTTCTGGCACTGAGGTCAGACTGAAAGGCCTGTAGTTCCCTAGGTCCTCCTTACGACCCTCATAGACGGACATCACTTTAGCAAATCTCCAGTCATCTTGGACCTCTCCAGATGACCATGACCACTGATAGATGATGGAAAGTGGCCCAGCAATCACATCTGTCAACTCCCTCAGCACCCTCAGGTGGATCCCATCTGGCCCCCTGGACTTATGACAGTCCAGGTGGAGCAGCAGGTCTCTGTTTACACCTGAGCTCCAGGGGGTTTCTTCTGCTCCCCATCCCAGACTTCCAGATTGGGAAACTGAGGCCTGAGGATAAGTGGTCTGGTTAGTAAAGACAGATGAAAAGAAGGCATTAAGTACCTCAGCCTTTTAGTTTTCCTCAGTGGTCATGTTCCCCTCTGCGTCCAGTAAAGGAAGGAGATTCTCCTTGGCCTTTCTCTTACTGTTACTGTATTTGTAAAAATGTTTTTTTTTTTTATTTTATTTTATTTTATTTTATTTTATTTTATTTTATTTTATT
>JAACYP010017578.1:0-11101 GCA_011076525.1 Nettapus auritus | reverse complement strand
AGACTGGGCATCGGTCAGCGGGTGGTGAGCAATTCCACTGTACATCACTTGTTTCGTACACACTACTGTTATTATTATTATTATGGTTCCCTATCTTAATAAACTGTCTTTATTGCAACTCTCAGGCTTCACTTTTCCTTTTCTCTCCCCCATCCCAAAGAGGGAGGGGGAAGATGAGTGAACAGCTGTGTGGTGTTTAGCTGCCAGCCAGGTTAAACCACAACAGTCCATTTGGCGCACAACGTGGGGCTCAAGAGTGGGGTTGAGATAACAACAGATCTGATCAGAGTGTGTTAAACTAAAATGGTATATGTATTAGACCTGCTTAATAGTTGCTAGTCACAATGTTGATTGCTTTAATCTCAAGTCTGATGTGCCTGTATTCCAAATTGTGTTTTATAGCACGTTACCTCCTGTATGTGATCCCTGTCGTGCTGTTTATCCTTTCCAGGCCCTGGTTTAAGATGGTTACGGTACTGTGCAGTGTAACAATAGCTTATGAAATGATGAAATGTCTGGTGTTGACCATAACCTGGTATTTGTACTCAGCACTGTCGTCGACTCTATACTTTGGAAACCATATCTCAGAAACTATTAGCAATTACACCTATTGCCTTTTTTCGTCAGGGAGCCAATCTGTGGAGGGGACAGGGGAAGGTATTTTTTCCTACTTGTTCCCTTTTCCCCTTTCTCCTTCACCACCCTCTTATCTTCTGAGCTGGTTACGATAGTTCTCCAAGATGTTGAATATCCTTGGGATACTCAGAGCAGCATGTTCTTGTTGTTAGGTCTCCTGAATATGCTTCAGGTTTTGCTTAAGGTTAAACAACTACTTAGGAAACTCATCCAGAGATCAGTCCTGAGGCGGGATAGTGGTGAGTGGCAGGGAATGTGGGAGGATATGGGCAGTCATCTAGAGCAGTGGGCACCTCCAATGTTTTGGAAATTCACCCCTGAACAACTGCAAAACTCTAAAAAACTCGTAAAATGCTTGAAAAAAAAGGTGTCATGACTGGCAGTTCCAAAGTGACACAACTCACTGTAACATGCTGGGGTCTGGCCTATGCTTATCGAGCTGCAATTGATGCTACTATCAACCAAGTTCCAGCTCCTGCAGCCCCCCCAGTACCAGCTCCTGCAGCCACTCCAGGTCCAGCTCCTACAGCCGCTCCAGCTCCAGCTTCTGCAGCCACTCCAGCTCCAGTTCCTGCAGCCACTCCAGCCCCTGCAGCCGCTCCAGCTCAAGCTCCTGCAGCCGCTCCAGTTCCTGCAGTTGCTCCAGCTCCTGAGCTAGAGAAACGAGCTGTAGCAGTGCAAGTTGCCCCTGCAGAGGGTATTCCAACCCCAGTGGCAGACCCTATGGCTGGGCCAGAGAAACGAGCTATAGCAGTGCAAGCTGCTCCCGTAACCAGGGTGAAAAAATGGTACAGAGTCAGGTAGCTTAGAACGCAGAGAGTCTTCTGCTGGGTCTAGGTGTAGAGAAGATGAGGCCGGGCCATCCAAGGAGCAGGATGATGAATATGAAGATGTATCAAAAACAGCAGTATCTAGCCGAAACCTATGCGAGCGTGAGCTACAAGAAGTGTGAAGAGATTTCAGCCACTGTATAGGTGAGCAGCTTGTCACCTGGCTGCTCCGGTGCTGGGACACTGCAGCCAATGGCGTGGAATTAGAGGGCAGTGAAGCCAAACGGCTGGAATGCCTTGCTGAAGATGCAGGCATTGACAAAGCAATTGGAGATGGCGTACGATCTTACAGCCTCTGGAGGCGTCTCCTGTCAGCTGTGAGGGAAAGGTATCCCTACAAGGAAGAAATTGTATGTCATCCAGGCAAGTGGACCACTATGGAGAAGGGAATCCAGTACCTGAGGGAATTAGCAGTACGGGAGGTGATTTATAAGGAACTAGACAATGAACAAATATCCCTAGATCCAGATGACGTCAAGTGTACACGACCATGTGGTGGAAGTTTGTACGGAGTGCACCATCATCATATGCCATCTCATTGGCAGTAATGACCTGGAGAGAACGTGAGGAACCCACAGTGTATGAAGTGGCTAGACAGCTGCGGCGGTATGAAGAAAGTCTCTCCTCTTCCTTACAGGCCTGCGTCTCGGCTGTGGAGAAACTTTCTGAAGAGGTCCACCAACTTAAAGAGAGATTATTTTCCTCCCTGCCTGTACAAACTAGTGTTTCAGCTATCAAGGGTAAGTGTTCATCTGCGCAAGGAAGACGATATGGTGGGTACACACCCCGTGCCACCCTGTGGTTTTACCTACGTGACCGTGGTGAGGACATGAGAAAATGGGATGGAAAATTTGACTTGACTTGTCTCCACCAACTAGCAAAAAAGAAACACAAACCTTCCTAGGTGTCATGGGGTTTTGGAGAATGCACATTCCAAATTACAGTCTGATTGTAAACCCACTCTACCAAGTAACCCGTAAGAAGAACAATTTTGAATGGGGCCCTGAGCAACGACAAGCCTTTGAACAAATTAAGCAGGAAATAGTTCATGCAGTAGCCCTTGGGCCAGTCCGAACAGGACCAGATGTAAAGAATGTGCTCTACAATACAGCCGGGGAGAATGGCCCCATCTGGATCCTCTGGCAGAAGGAACCTGGGGAAACTCGAGGTCGACCCCTAGGGTTTTGGAGTCGGGGATACAGAGGATCTGAGGCCCGCTACACTCCAACCGAAAAAGAAATATTGGCAGCATATGAAGGAGTTTGATCTGCTTCAGAAGTGACCGGTACTGAAGCGCAGCTCCTCCTGGCACCCCGACTGCCAGTACTGGGCTGGATGTTCAAAGGAAAGGTCCCCTCTACACATCAAGCAACTGATGCTACATGGAGCAAGTGGGTTGCACTGATTACTCAGCGGGCTCGAATAGGAAACCCCAGTCGCCCAGGAATCTTGGAAGTGATTATGGACTGGCCAGAAGGCAAATACTTTTGGACATCACCAGAGGAGGAAGTGGTCCGTGCTGACGAAGCCCCACTGTACAACAAGCTACCAGAAGATGAGAAGAGATATGCTCTGTTCACTGATGGGTCCTGTCGTATTGTGGGAAAGCATCGGAGATGGAAGGCAGCTGTATAGAGTCCTACACAATGAGTTGCAGAAGCAACTTGTTTTGTACACACTATTATTATTATTATTATTATTATTGTTTCCTGTCTTAATAAACTGTCTTTATCTCAACTCTCAGTCTTCATTTTTCTGTCTTTCTCTCCCATCCCAGAGAGGGAGGATGGAAGGTGAGCGAACGGCTGTGTGGTGTTTAGCTGCCGGCCAGGTTAAACCACAACAGTCTGCCCCGGAGCCTTTTGCCTCGGCATTTTGACCACACTTCATGAATAACTCCTATCCCTCTGGAAATTGTGTTTTTTTTTTTTTTTTTTTTTTTTTTCCATAATGAATGTACTTCAAAAAAACACAGCCGTTCAGTTCTGTTCATTACTCAGCATTAGTAGAGAAGCTACTAAATTTCTTGCAGTTGCTTAAAATAAAATGGAGTAAGAAAAAAAAAAAAAAGGGGGGTTCTGCAGATGGAATGTATCATTTTATATTTGAAAAGAAAAAATGTCTCGAGATCTGAGCACTGTACATGGGACACGTGGAAAACTTGTATAGCAAGGTATTAGGCAGAAGTGTGTTTTAATTTTCCAGAAACAAGTATAAGACTATCCTAGAGCTAAAACTAAGAGAAAACCAAACATCAAACCCTATCCAATTGTCTACTAGTGTCTGCATATTGGATCAGATCACAAGCCAACATGGTGGATTTCCTGTTATTGGAATGTTTAAGGCAAGACTAGACACCTGTCTAAAGAATATATGATTTAATTCACCTTCAGAAAAAAAAAAAAATCAGGCAACGTTTCCAACCACAGAAGCTAGACAGTCAAGACTGCGAGAGCGAAAGATTGAGAGAGCGAGAGAGTGAAAAAGAAGGAAATAGAGAGAAAGAAAGAATGAGAAAGAGAGCGAGAGAGAATGAGAGAAAGCGAAAGCGAGAAAGAGAAAGAGCGAAAGACAGCAAAAGAAAGAAAGAGAGTGAGAAAAGAGAGAGAAAGAAAGAAAGAGAGAAAGAGGGAAAGGGGGAAAGAGAAAGAGAGGGAAAGAGCGAGAGAGAGCGAAAGAGCGGAAGAGAAAAAGAAAGAGAGAAAGAAAGAAAGAGAAAGAAGAAAATGAGAGAAAAAGAGAAAGAGGGAGAGAAATAGAGAAAGAAAGAGAGAGAAAGATAGATTGAGAGAAAGAAAGAGAGAGAGAGAAAGAGCGAAAGACAGAGAAAAAGGGAAAGAGAGAGAGAGGGAAAGAGCGAAAGAGAGCAAAAGAGCGAGACAAAGAAAGAGAGAAAGAAACAGAGAAAGGGAGTGAAAGAGAGAGAGAAAGAGAAAGAAATAGACGAAGAAAGAGAGAAAGAGAAAGATCGAATGAGAGAAAGCAAAAGCGAGAGCAAAAGAGAGAGCGAACAAAAGAGCAAAAAAAAAAGAAAGAAACAGAAAGAGAGACAGAAAAAGAGAAAGAGAGAAAGAAAAAGAGAAAGAAAGAGAGAAATAGAGAAATAAGAAAAGGAAGGAAGGAAGGAAGGAAAATGAAAAAGAAAAAGAGAAAAGAAAGAAAGAAAAAGAAAGAAAGAAAGAAAGAAAAAGAACAAACGAACTTCTGGAAATGATGAAGAGTTTGACTTTCATTTTTCATAAACTCCAAAATCATGCTCAGATAATTCAGGAAGCTTCAGATTTTTTCTCAAAGAAAAAATAGTGCAATACTTGACAATTTCTGAACCTCCATCTCAAGCACCAGTGATATTACACTACCATCTCCCTCCCAATGGCCAGGGTAGACAGCCTCTTTTCTGCCTGTCAGACTCCTGCAAGTGCTGTTCTGCTGCCACATGATCCCCTCCAATTTCATACATAGCAGTCCTCTATATTTACTTAATCTCTCATTTCTGGGCACTGTCTGTGACTAATTCCAAGTCATTTTTCCAAATGTATCCATGAGCGCATGCACTATGCATCCAATGTGGTCATCTTATTATGTATGCCCATTGCATTTGTACACATTCCTTTAACTTGGATCCCAATACACAGCTCATTACTTCACTGTCCCTGCACCTGACACGTTCACTTATTTTCTTGTTCCAGAAGTCAGCATGCTATGTTGATAAAATGTGATCTACTGAAACATGGCTTTTTTTTTCCTTTCTGTTTTTAAATACCAGACATCAGAATATAGAAGTATTTGGACACGTTGCATTTTCCTATTCCAACATTCTTTCAAACCAAAATGTTACTGCTACTATCTGAATACTTGGCAGTTACTTGTTCTCCTTTTCACTGTTGCATACACAGAGAGCTGTGGACTCAGAGGATGAAATTCTCGACAGATAAAACTCCCATCAGACTCTGGCTTGTGTTAATACACACCATTGTCTTGATATAAATGTTTGGAGATAGAGTCTGTGTGAAAGAATTTGTAATGATAAGCTACAGATTTGAAAAATTAGATTTGCGGTTCCCCAAATAACTCCTAATTCAATGTAGATCTAAATATCTGTATAGTCCCATGATGTCCCAGTAAATTAGTGAAACAAGGAACTTTGCTTGTGAGAGCTGGGCAACATTGAAACAGCACTTCTTCCAAGCTCAGGACTGGTTCATCCTGAAGAGTAGGAAATCGGGGAAGGGGGGCAGGAAACCTGCGTGGATGAGCAAGGAGCTCATCAACAAGATCAAAAGGAAGGGGAAGGTCTATAAAATGTGGAAAAAGGGCTTGTCCTCTTGGGAGGAGTATAGAAGTGTTGTCAGGGCCTGCAGGGACGCGATGAGGAAGGCTAAAGCCCACCTAGAGATGAGACTTGCAAAAGAGATAAAGGATAATAAGGTTTTTTTTAAGTATGTAAACAGTAAAAGGAAGACTAGGGATAATATGGGTTCCCTGCTGAACGAGGGGGGTGTCCTGGTAGTGGGAGACGCCGAGAAGGTGGAGATACTGAATGATTTCTTTGCTTCAGCCTTTGCTTCAAGGACTCCCCCCCGGGACTCCTTGACCCTGGAGGGAGGAGAAAGAGTCTGAGAAATGGAGGATTCCCCCTGGTTGAGGAGGGAGTGGTTCGGGAGCGTCTGAGTGGGCTCAACGCACACAAATCCATGGGTCCCAATGGGATGCATCCACGTGTGCTAAGGGAGCTGGCAGAGGTGATTGCCAAACCATTCTCTATGATCTTTGAAAGGTCCTGGAGAACAGGAGATGTGCCTGAAGACTGGAGGACAGCCAATATTACTCCGGTCTTCAAGAAGGGCAAGAAGGAGGATCCAGGAAACTACAGGCCAGTCAGTCTCACCTCTGTCCCTGGAAAGGTGTTGGAGCAGCTTGTTCTGGATGCCATCTCCAAGCAATTGAAAGAGAAGAAGGTTATGAGGAGTAGTCAGCATAGATTCACCAAGGGGAAGTCGTGCTCGACCAACCTCGTTGCCTTCTATGATGGCATCACCAGCTGGGTAGATGGGGGGAGAGCAGTGGATGTCATCTACCTTGACTTTAGCAAGGCTTTTGATACTGTCTCCCATGGCATCCTGCTAGCAAAGCTGAGAAAGTGTGGGATAGAGGAGTGGACAGTAAGGTGGGTTGAGAACTGGCTGACTGGCCGAGCTCAGAGGGTGGTGATCGGCAGTGCAGTGTCCATCTGGAGACCTCAGACTAGTGGTGTTCCCCAGGGGTCGGTGCTGGGTCCTGTCTTGTTCAACATCTTCATTGACGACCTCGATGAGGGAATAGTGTCTGCCATCAGCAAGTTCACCAATGACACAAAGCTGGGAGGAGTGGCTGACACGCCAGAAGGCTGTGCTGCCATTCAGCGAGACCTGGACTGGCTGGAGAGCTGGGCAGGAAGAAACCAAATGAGGTTTAACGAGCAAGTGTAGAGTCCTGCACCTGGGAAGGAACAATCGGAAGTATCAATACAGGCTGGGGGATGACCTGCTGGAGAGGAGCTCTGAGGAGAAGGACCTGGGGGTCCTGGTGGACGACAGGTTGACCATGAGCCAGCAGTGTGCCCTGGTGGCCAAGAGGGCCAATGGCATCCTGGCATCCTTTTAATAAAGGAGCGTGGCCAGCAGGTCAAGGGAGGTGATCCTCCCCCTCTATTCTGCCCTGGTCAGGCCTCACCTGGAGTACTGTGTCCAGTTCTGGGCTCCCCGGTACAAAAAGGACAGGGATCTCCTGGAAAGAGTCCAGCGGAAGGCCACAAAGGTGATACGGGGCCTGGAGCATCTTGCCTATGAAGAAAGGCTGAGAGACCTGGATCTGTTCAGCTTGGAGAAAAGAAGACTCCGAGGGGATCTCATCAACATGTATAATTACCTGAGGTGTGGGAGACAGAGGGATTTGGCCAACCTCTTTTCAGTGGTTTGTGGGGACAGGACAAGGGGTAACGGCCACAAGATGGAGCACGGGAAGTTCTGCACCAACATGCAAAAGAACTTCTTCACGGTGAGGGTTACGGAGCACTAGAACAGGCTGCCTAGGAAGGTTGTGGAGTCTCCTTCTCTGGAGATATTCAAGGCCTGTCTGGACGCCTACCTGGGCAGCGTGCTCTGAGGAACCTCTCTGCCATACGGTGCCACGCTCGGCACTTGTAGCTAGAACAGCAGTGGTATCACACTAGTGTTGTGTCTGCTGCTGAGAAGTGCTGTCAGAGCATCAGGACTCTCTCTGACCCTCCTGGGGGTGGGAAAAAAAGTGAGAAAGAAACATCACCGGGGCAGCTGACCTAAACCAACCAAAACCAAAGGGATATTCCATACCATATGTTGTCACACTCAGCAATAAAAGGTGGAAAAAGGAAAAAGAGGGGAGGGGTGGGCTCTCGTTGCGAAAACGTCTGTCCTCCCAAACACCGGCTACGTGCGTTGAGGCCTGGCTTCAAGGATGTGGTCAAGCATCGCTCATTTGTGGGAAGTAGAGAATAATTTCTTTCTTCTGCACTTCCACATAGGCTTTTTTTGTTTTATTTTTTTTTTCCCTTTCCCCCTCCCTTTTCCCCTTTAGTTAAATTGGTTAATTAATAATAATATTTTCCTTAATAATTATTTTTTTTCTTTAATTAAATTATCCTTATCTTAACCCATGAGTTGTTTTTTCCTTTACTTCTTCCCCTCCTCCTCTGAGGAGGGGGAGTGAGAGAGCGGTTGTGGTGTTCAGCTGCCTAGCACGGTAAAGCCACCACATCGATGAGCTCTTGAGGTCCCTTCCAACCCCTACAATTCTGTGATTCTATGATTCTACCATATTCCAAGATGTAAAACATCAAAGACTAAGACAAGCTGCTGTTTCTGCAAAGATCCTAAAATGCCGATGGAAAAGATGAAATCCTAAAGTTCTTGAGGAAGAACGGAATTTCAAGAGCTGGAAGACTTGATGGCTTTGTTTGTTTATCCTCCCAAACTGTGGGGAGCCAGCTTTATGATATGCAGGGCTATTTCACATCTGTGGTTCAAATGCTGTCATCTTGCAGGGATGCTTCTGTCTCAGGCAGGACTATGCTCTGTGGAAGGATTCTAAATTTGCAGCAGTTATCTGTGCCAGTAGAAGTCCTCATGGCTTCCATTGCAGTTTGCATGATTTTCTTGAAAAATGATCTCACCACATGGTTCGTAAGAAGAGGTCCATGGTGCCTGGATGAATCTGTCTTTCCAGGTGAACAAACCTTTTACTTATAAATAGACACAATCCTTTCTGAGCATCTGAGACTAACCCTGCCCCTTTTCTTCCAGTCAGCGTTTCTAATACATTTAGTTTGATAACTAAATTCACTCATCATTTCCTTGATATCTTCCAACCCAGGGAAGTGTGTGATCTAGGAAGGAAATAGCCTGAGCTGTTTGTATTAGCCACATTTTAAAGTCTTGTCAATTTTAACTCACCACTTCCTATGTGAGAGCTGCACTCTTCCTATTTATTTCTCTGACCATCAAGTGACTCTTCTCCAGATTTACATCAGCCAGTTGATCTCAGTAACTGCCTTACTGGTGGTGGACTTGTGCAGTGCACAGGAAAGGAAGAGAAGGGGTCTGCTCTGATGACTGACGTTATCTGGAATTCCTCCTTTCAAAAAAGGTCAGAATCTAATTCAAAAATAGCAAAACCAATTTTCCCATTAACTCCCAGAGACTATAGTCTGTATCAGTTTGTCAAGAACATTTCCCACTAAAATCAATAAGAATGTTTGAGATGTGAGGAAAACGTCTGGTACCCAGTGTGACCTGTATATGATTGTTAGGATATGAGTGTACCGTTGTGCAAACCTCCTCTGTGGTTTTTATTTTTATTTTTATTTTCTTTCCCAGCAAGGACAAGAGCCATCACATGGTACCATGTGCTCTATGTTATATAAAGATGATTCACCCCCAAGAGATAGCATAGGATTGGAGATGATGAAAAGGGTATGCCAAGTTAACAAACACTGTGCATGCATTATAATGTGGCTGTGAGTTTCCAAGCGGATACCCAGGAAAAAAAATGAGAGATGTATGTTGATTTATTGAACAGGTTGTCCAGCCTATGTATAAAATCTTTGTGACAGCAGAGTACATCATGGCATCCTGCAGCTATCCCTCAGCTTACTTATCACCTACTGGGAAATGCACCATCCTAGTTTATTATCGCCTCCTCTTTGCAAGTTGTCTTCCTTTTGTAAAAAAATCAGGCATAAAATACTTTGTCAGGTTTATTCCATTGAATATAGCTTAATATATTCTTCCCTTGCAGGTGCTCTCAGCTATTTTCTCTCCTCTGCATCTCAGCAGCTTTGTGCAGCATTCAAAACTTGAAGTATCTTTTTCTGATAATGTTTTTTTTGCTGGCTAAATAAGGATGTTTTGGACTTTAAATACTGTATAACCAAAAATGTTGCCTGCTGTATAAAGGGTCTTCTCAAAGCAATAAGGGTGATCCCAGCCAAACTCACCAGATTTGCTTCACCTTGTCAGGTGAAGATAAAACTATTGGCAATTAAACAGTCAGTCCTTACAGTCAGAGGGGCAACTCCAGATTTGCTGAGAGCCTTGCTAGAAGTGATTTCATTCAAAACAAGATTAGAAGAAAAAAAAAAAAATAGAAAGAATGCAAGTGGCTTTCAGCCAGATGGAAATGTATTTGGGAAATGTCTGTTTATGACAATATTTTCACAGTTTTCATCAGCTTTCGGCATCTGTATAGTTTATTTGTTGTCTCAAAACCTTTGAAAGAGTTTTCAAAAGTGTGAAAACTTTCCGGCTTTTTCCTTGTCTTTCAGAAGGAAAATAAAAGAGCTATTCCTTCTGTGATCTAGATGCTGTCCTGCTCTTTAAATCAGGCCTGAAGGAAAGGCACCAAGGTGAGACACCCCAAACAGTGGTGGACCCTCTGCCCTGTCTCTGTCGGGCAGAGGGAGGTGTGAGAAACACTCTGTAGCCGATAACTTAGGCTCAGGCGAAGATATCAGTAAAGTAGTAATTTATTGGTGATTGCAATGGAGCAAGGAGAGCGCACCTACTAGTTCCAAAACATAGTTTATATACTTTTTGATGACACGACCCTCCCCTGTTTCCCCATTGACTGGGTAATCCAGGTTCACAATCTATTTGATGCTTCACAGACAATGTATGGCCTTCAGTTGCTGGCCTGTTAAATTTCAAATTTCTTCTGACTTTTTTACTGCTTGAAGTGGTAATGTTTCTTCACTTATCTGACTTGACTTGACACCCTGATTTTCACCTAGTTGTTCTAAGGAGTCTGGTTGTCTGCATTTTTACAAGATCGCCTGCTAAGCTTTCTTATCACTGCAAGCATATCTCAATACCACATTCCTTACCTTTGAACAACGTAACTCTGCAAAAACAACATTTTTATTCCACACAGAGGGGACCTAGAAAATGAAGAGGAATGGAAAAAGGTCCCTGCTTGGTGACAAAGGCAACCCCCCTCCCTACCAGCCTCACCTTCCCAGGTGCCCTTACACAACAGCTTTGAGGCTTTGGAGCTTGAGAGACTGGTGGGTGAGGATGTGATGGTTTTACTCGGGTGGGCAGCCGAGTTCCACCACAACCGCT
>JAACYP010017546.1:0-11452 GCA_011076525.1 Nettapus auritus | reverse complement strand
GCTGCATCTCCACCACTGTCCCCAAAGCCATGGCCAATGCCCTCTGGGAAACCAGGGCTATCTCCTATCAAGGATATGCTGCCAAGGTCTTCTTTATATTTTTATTTTTTGGTGCAGAGTATTCTGTTCTCACCAGCATGTCCTATGACTGCTACGTTGCCATCTGCAAACCCCTGCACTACGGGACCCTGGACAGCAGAGTTTGTGCCCAGATGGCAGCAGCTGCCTGGGGCAGTGGGGTTCTCTATGTTTTGCTGCACAGTGCCAATACATTTTCCCTGCCCCTCTGCCAAGGCAATGCGTGGACCAGTTCTTCTGCGAAATTCCCCAGATCCTCAAGCTCTCCTGCTCAAATTCCTACCTCAGGGAAGTTGCACTCCTCATATTGAGTGGTTTTCTGGTTTTGGGGTGTTTTGTTTTCATTCTTTTCTCCTATGTTCAGATCTTCAGGTCTGTGCTGAGGATGCCCTCTGAGCAGGGACAGCACAAAGCCTTTTCCATGTGCCTCCCTCACCTGGTTGTGGTCTCCCTCTTTATCAGCACTGCCTTTTTTGCCTACCTGAAGTCCCCCTCTGTCTCCTCCCCATCCATGGATCTCATGATGACAGTTCTGTACTCAGTGGTTCCTCCAGCAGTAAACCCCCTCGTCCACAGCATGAGGAACCAGGAGCTCAAGGATGCACTGCAGAAACTCCTGAGTGGGTGCACATCAGAAGTAATGTACTGCCTGTCTTCTTCTGCAAAGCACTCAAACTAAAACTCATGATATCCTTCTGAGCCTTGTGTCTTTCTTCTGAGCCTTTATCCTGTTTTAAATCAGATTGTTCATGTAGCTTGGTCACAGTACTGCTGTGTGGCAATCCTGTGACCAATCCCAGGGACAGGCAATGGGCATTTTGTGACACAGCTGGCCTCCAGAACAGCATTTCCATCCCATAAAGTGATTCTACTCAGGGTAGTGCCTGGGCGCTCAGGTCTTCCTTCTCAGTTGCTGTCAAGAACACTGCAGTCCAGAAATGGACTCCAAAGAGGGGCCTGGCTTTGCCTGTTTCTCCACGGGCTCAGGGTGAAGTGATCAGTGCCCCAGGTGGGTGTTTGAGGGCATAGGGGGCTGGCTCAGGTGTTACTTGTTAGTGTCCAGCACTCAGGCAGATTGTGAGGAGTCTCCAATTAACCTGGCTGGGGCACTAGAGCCTGTGATGGGGCTGGTGGCAGGTGAGCATTTTTTGGAAGGAACCAGGTGCTGCTAGGAGAGCCCAGGGGAGCTGCAGGGACAGCGTGTGCCAGGGAGTAAGCAGTGATGGAGCCCATGGTTTCCGTGCCTGTCCCAGCAGAATTTACCCTGTTATAAAGTGCAAATCTGGATGTGAGCAGGCAAAGAAGAGCCCCGTGACCCAGGGGACACAGCCAGAACAGGGAAAGAAGTCAAGTGATTTGGCGAGTGATTTGGTTTACCCCTAGTGGAATGCCATAGGGTGTATGCAGTGCAGCACCCAAACACTTCTTGTGGCACTGGAAAGAAGGCAGGCTACCTCTGAGCACCCTCGATAGCCACAGAAGAGCTGGTGTGGGAGGCAGACAGTGGAAGAGCCCCATGAGCTGTCTCTGCCTCCCAGCCTGCCCAGCATGGCCCTGCAGTGTGTCCCTGTGTCCTGGACACCACAGCCCCCTTGTTCTCCAGAGCAGTACCACCAGCTGGGACTGTTGGGAGCGTGGGGAGAGGGTGCAGGAATGGCCATCACCGGTGTGCTCCTTCCTGAGAAAGGCTCACTGGTGTTGTGGGAAGTCCTGGGAGCATAGTCGGGCCCTGTGTGTGTGTAGGGATCCCTGGAAAGGGAAACAAACCACTTGGTACTTATGCAGCTTGGGGCAGGCTGCCAGGGTTCAGGGGCAGCAGGCGCTGCCTGAGGAGCTCCAGGACCAGGGCTCTCAGCCCAGCTCACAGAGGTGGTTTGTTCTTCTGCAGTGGGACACAGAACGGCTCAGTCAGAAGTCCAGATGTGCCTGGTAGAGATGAGGCTTCAGTGTGCGCATTGTGTGCATGTACTGAGGTGACCTTAGTGAGCACAGATGTGCTCAGCCTGTGTCCATTCCTCACGCAGTGGGGTATCTCAGATGAGTGCAGAGCAAGGCAATGCACTGCAAGGCTTAGTTGGCTCCCAGCCTCTGGGAGAGGCAGCAGGAGCCAGAGGGACACTGCGACCACTACAGTGCCCTGCCTTTGGGTGTGCAAGGGAAGGACTCATCTAATTGAACACTGCTGTGTGTACGAGGAGTGCACAAGGCCAGCTGAGACGTGGACATCTCACAGAGCCCTGACACTTCCATGTGTGATACCATAAACAACCCCCCACTATCCCCGTGGGATCCATCTCACCTGCCTGGAGATGTTCATTGCAAATGCCCCTGTCTGCTACATCACCCTCCTCTGCCTTCCTGGATTGTGTCAGCAAATGTTCCGGGGGGACCAGAAAGCTTTCTGGGGACTTGGAATGACATCAAACCTGTCTTCCAGAAGAGGAAAGAGGAGGGTGGGGAGAATTATGGTTGGTCAGCCTCACCTCAGTCCCTCAGAAGGTGATGGGGCAGCCTTTTCCACAGCCAACTCCAGGCACTTGAAGGACAAAAATGGGATTGCTGAACCCATAGGGGAGGGGAAGGAAAGGGAAGGAAAGGGAAGGTGCCTACCTGTCTTTAGCAAGGCCTTTGGCTTTGTCTTAGAGAATTCTTATATCCAGAATGGTGCTATGTGGACTTAACAAATGGATGGGGCTGTGGGTGGGAGTTGGCTGGACAGTCAGGCCCAGTTGTCATCCATGCCACACAGTTCTGTCCATCAGTTCTTAGCACTATCCCTCAGTGATCAGCACTTGGGCCAGCACTGCTGTATGTCATTATTAATTCTCTGAATTACAGGATAGAGAACACTTTCCAATCTTATCTGGATGATGTCAAGCTCAGAGGTGCCCTTGAGCAATCTTATCTATTTAGTCCACCTTGAGCAGAAGAGCTGAAGAAGATAAAATTCAGAGGTCTCTTGCAACATTTATTTGTTTCTTTGTTGTGATTCAATGACTTTTCCTTTGGAGAGCTCTCTGAAGACATAGCAGGCAGAGGAAGAAGAAAAGATATATTCAGAGGGAGAGATACGCCTTGTGTTACTAAGACCACACTAGATCCTGCAAAGAGGTAGTCTACATTTGAAGCAGTGATAGAAAATTTACTTTATAAAGTAAGGGTAGAAAATTTACTTGAGAAGCTTACTCTCCTCAGGTCCTGGCTGACAATAATGGTGCCGGGTGAGTAAGTTGAGGTCTGTTGTGCCTCAGAAAGTTAAAGTCGAGTAGGAAGCATCTTGTCACTTTGGACTCTGGAAGTGACAGTAGTAACGTGGCTGGGGACAGGGCATATGAAGTGACCTCTTCCTGAAGCAGCTGATGTGTCAGCCCTTGCTTCCTGGCTGACATCTGTGCTTTTCAGCTTATACCTGCCAGCATCCCTGATAAGGCAGCAGAAGGCACCTGCTTGGCACACAGATTGTGAGATGCCCTCTGTCTGAGAGCCTGACAGGCCCCATGCAGGAAGAGGCCTTGGGTGTGGGTTTTCAAGTCCCTTCTGCCTGAGCACATGGTGTGCAAGTAACAGGCACACAACTTGGTCATGTCTATCTGAGAAGCTGGAAGGCCAGCAGCAGGCATGTGGCATTGAAGATCCTGGTGAGGATTCTCTGGTGGTGGGAAATAGCAGGAGACAGTCAAAACTGGGACAAAGTGCTGCTTGGAAGGTGAGGAGTGGGCATGAGGAGGAGGAAATGTCAGTGAAAGGGTAGTGCTGTGGTGTCTGACCTCACCCAGAAGGAGTCTGTGGTCAGCACATGTCGTTGTGTTTCAAAGGAAAGCCAGGAAGGATGGGAAGACAGCAGTAAAAAGCAGAGAAAAGGGGGGCAGGGATGGGACAGTGCAGGATAGCCTGTGGTGGAGAAGACCGAGAGCACTGGCAAGGATGGAAGGCCCCAGCAGAACCAAGGGTCCTGTCCCCTTGGCTATGGCACTTGTCTCTGTTACTGAGGCTCATGAGCAGACATGCTGTGCTCATGACACTGGGGTATTGTTGCCTCCTTGCAACCCAGTGAAGAGTCCAAGAGGTGTCATAGCATTGTCCTTCACAAAGCATCACACACCGCACATCCCATTGTCCCAGGAAGAGCCTTGAGCCATGGGTGAGGGACAGGACCTCCCTTCTCAGGGGCTGGGGGCCAAGGCTTGGCCTTTCTGCTTCACCAAACAAGCCAAGGCCTTTACTTAGCATTAGAGTCAGTGCCCAGTGCCTTTGCCTACCTGCAATCATGGCCTCCCATTGTCTGCTCTAACAAGTCCATGGGGAGACTTTGTCAGTAATGACCCTCAGTGGGGCCCATTAATACTCCCACACAATTCAAAGTTTCCTTCTGACTTGAACTTCTCCTGCAGTTACATCATTCTTCCCTCACTACCTGAAGTTTATGGACTCAGCACCAAATGCACCATGGGGCTCATTAAAATTCAGCCATTTTCCTCCAGTCTTCCAGACTCTTACAGTTAATTAGTGAGGTTTCAGTCCTGCACTTAAAGAGGAAGCTTTCAACGAACACTTTACAGAAAGCATTTTCTTTATTTAGGATTAGTTTCCATTAGTTTTAAGTTTTGCAAAGAAGTGATAGCATCATTCTCTAGTTGTCATGGATTCAAACTGCCTCCTAAGGAGGTCTGTATAGGTGGAAAAGCAGTCCCTTGAAGACCTGGACAACCTTGCTGCTGAGCTCTCCATCCCCACCACTTCTCTCATCAGCTTAGGGCACTTCCTGGGGCAGTAGGAGGTGGGGATGTTGCTAGCCAAGTGCAGGAGAATGCTACAACCCCTGCCACGTTCATGGTTGGGGGCGAGGAGGCAATGAGGCCCTGGTGCTTTAACGATAAGCTGTCTCCTCATAGGTCTCAGTGGCAGAGACAACAGCCATAGCCATGGACACAAAGACCTCAGTTCTGCTGGAACTTTCAGCCTTGCCATAGCCCTTGCTCCTCTCCACACCAGGCTGTCCTAAGGATTCCCAGACTTCTAAATCTTTCCCTGCTGGCTGCAGACCCTTGTTTGTGTGGTGTCACTCTGGATCTGAGCTGAGTCTGATAACTCAGATTTTCTTGGTTGGTCAAGCTCCTCATAAGGCAGCTCTGTAGGAAGCTGGCCTGCTTCCTGGTGAGCAGACACCACTGCTCATATGTTATCCCTCATAGTGCCGAGGCCCTCCTCCTCCTGGGCACTGTTCACTCAGCAGGGTCCCATTCTGCCCTGATGTGTCAAGAGGTTCCTGTAGGCAAAATCCTGCAGTTTCTCAAGGTTCCCCCAGGCTCCATTCTGTCAGCCGTTCATTTCATCAGGCAGACAGTTCAACCTTCATGTGATTGTGCTATCTCTGACAAGCTAGCAGCATCAGGAGTTGCAGGAAAGTATGGATAACATGGGAGTAACCTCTTGAATGGAATTGCAGCACAGAACCACAGAAGGGTAGGGGATGGAAGTCTGCCAGGTTTCACCTCTTCTGTGCTTCCTTCTCATGCTTGCTGTCAGTTTGCCTGGAGCTGTGTCCTAAACGTTATGGGGCTGTGCAGGTCAAAATTAGAAGGGCCAAAGCCCAGCTGGAGCTTAATCCGTCTATTACTGTCAAAGAAAATAAAAACTGCTTATATAAATACTTTAAATAAAGGAGGATTAAGGAGAATCATCATCCTTTATTGGATGTGGGAGGAAACCTGGTGAGAAGAGAGGAGGTAAAGGCTGACGTACTCAAAGCCTTCTTTGCCTCAGTCTGTAGCAGCAAGAGCAGATGTTCCCCTGGACATTTCTTCCTCATGGCCAGTGCCGCCATTCTAAGGCACACTTTGTGGCAATTTTTTCTTTCCTGCTCTTTCTGACTACCAAAGAAAGCTGCACCAGGGTGGAAACCACTCCTCAAGTAGGCATCCCAACCCATCAGCCTTCTTGCGGCCAGTCATCCAACCAGACAGAAGTCACCTCAACAGCAACTTGCAAGCCATGGGCCTGCTGCTGGCCTTGCAGCTCCTTGGCTGCACACAACCAAGCCACGTGCCTCCTGCTGTCCAGTCATGTACTCAAGCAGAAGTCACAGGAAAACCCATACTGGGGCCTTCTTTCTGTCAGGGTCCTCCAGGGTATGTAGGCAGATGAGATCCCACAGTCAGCATGCCCACCAGGTGCCTTCTGCTGGCCTAGCAGGGCCACTGGCAGATGTCAGCCAAAAAGTACTGATCTCAGGGAGAAGTCAAGGGTGACCTGCCACCTACAGACCTTAGTGACCTCACAGTCCCTTTCCATGACATGTTCCTGCTGCTGCCCTATCAACTGCAGGGACAGAAGTGACCTCACAGTTGCTCCACAGACACATTCCTCCTGCTGGGGCAGGAGATCCTGAGACACAAGTGACCGCTTCCTAGTTCCCATGGGAGTAGGGTTCACCTTTCTGGGTTAGAGAGTAAACACAAGTTTAAAGAGAAGGTTTGCTGCTCTTCTTTGGATAGAGTATGGAAAAGTCTGTGGCTTAGGGTTATTTTTAGGTCTTCCAAGAAGTCTAGGGTTGAACAGAGCATTCAAATGCTAGTGTTAAGGGCAGGAATTAGGGTGAGCAGGAGTGTAAAGGTAAGGGAAAGGGGCTATGGACTGAGTTTTGCTTCAAGTGATACTCTGAGGTCACGCATTAGAGCAGTGGATTCCTGCCAGATTGCTGGAATAGCGTTTAGGTGTAGAGATTAAAATTACTTGTTCAAATAAAGGAAAGGCCATATAAAACTGTCCATGTAACACTAAGTCAGTGTTACTGCACCGTCGACATTACGTGAACCCTCTTACCTCTATGAAATCATTAATTTCTGCTAGCCATCCTCCTCTTCCCACCCCAAAATCTCACATCTATCTCTCTTGTTCAGGCTGCTCCTGACTTCCCCATATCATACTAGGATCACTTTCTGATGACATTCATGATCTCAGAGAATCTTTCTCCCCTCTCTTGCCTACTCCCTTCCTGAGAAGGAAGTAGAGTTGTAGTCAGGAGGGAAAAGGAAACAAAGGTCTTTAGGAGCATCCTGTATAATATTCCCATCAGCTCTACACCTCCACAAAATTAAGATTCCTACCTAAAAGTTTTGTATGCCAAATGGCTTCTGTGGACCCAGGGTTCCTTTTCCCAGGCCCTCACACGTTTCAGTTTTGGATGTGCAGGGATGGGATAAGGAAAGCCAAGGCATGGATGGAACTGAGCTTGGTAGGGGATGCAAAGAATAGCAAGAAGGGATTCTACAGAACACTGCTCAGAAAAGAAAGGCCAAGGAGAGTGCATCCCCTCTGATGGATGAGAAGGGTGAACTGGTAATGACAGACACGGAGAAGGCTGAGGTACTCAGCAATGTCTTTGCGTCAGTCTTCACTGCCAGTCAGGCTTTTGAAGTCTTCATTTCCCTGAACCCAGAGATGGAGGCAGGGTGGGCAAAGTCCCACGTGCTGTAAGTGAAGAGCACGTTCAGGACCACCTGATGCACATAAACACCTACAAGTCTATAGGGCCTGATGACTTGTATCCCAGGGTCCAGAAAAAAACTGGCTGATTTAGTTTCCAAGCATCTCTCCATCATATCTGAATAGCCCTGGCAGTCGGGTGAAGTCCCTGGTGACTGGAAAAGGAAAAACATCATTCCCATTTTTAAAAAGGGTAGAAAGGAACTACAGAACGCTGAGCCTCACCTCTGTGCGTGGGAAGATCATGGAAAAGGTCTTCCTGGAATCAATGTCAAGGCACATGCAAGACAAAGAAGTGGTCTGAGACAGCCAGCATGGCTTCACTAATGGGTAGATCATGCCTGACAGATCTGTGCCTTTCTACAATGGAGTGACCACATCACACAATAAGGGAAAACTGACCGTCTACTACTTGTCATCTACTTGGAGTTCTCTAAGACCTTTGACACAGTCCCACACGACATCCTGGTCTCCAAATTGGAGAAATACGGATTTGATGGGTGCCCCACTCAGTGGATAAGGAGTTGATTTTAAGGTCACACCCAGAGAATGGTGGTCAAGAACTCTATGTCCAAGTGGAGGCTGGTGATGAGTGGTGTCCCTCAGAGGTCTGTCCTCGGGCCAGTGCTGTTTAATATCTTTATCAATGACATAGACAGTGGGATCGAGTCCAACCTCAGCAAATTTGCAGATGACACCAAGCTGAGTTGTGTAGTTGATGCAACAGAGGAAGGGATGCCATCCAAAGGTTAAGAGACAAGCTAGACAAGTGGGCTCATGTGAACCTAATGAGGTTCAACAAGTCCAAGTGCAAGGTGCTGCACCTGGGCCAGGGAAATCCCAGCCAGGAGGATAGGCAGGGAGAAGAACTCATTGAGAGCAGCCTTGCAGAGTAGGACATTTGGGTTCTGCTGGAGAAAAAGCTCAACATTGTGGTGGTTTTACTCGGATGGGCGGCCGATCTCCACCACAACCGCTCTCTCACTCCCCGCCTCCTCAAAGAGGAGGGGGAGAAAAAGTCAACACAAAGAGCTCGAGGTTTTAGATGAGAATGATTTAATTAAAGGGAAAGGGAATGGGGAGAGAAAGTAACAAAAGAAACAACAAGGCCACACGGAAGTACAGAGAGAAAGGAAAAATTATTCTCTAGTTCCCATCAACAAGCAATGTTCGGCCACATCCTGGGAAGCAGGGCCTCAAAACGCGTACCGGTTGTTCAGGAGAGAGTGAGAGAGGGAGATCCCTCCCCCACAAGAGCCCCCTTTATTGCTGAGTGTGACATCAGGTGTTATGGAATATCCCTTTGGTCGGTTTAGGTCAGCTGCCCTGGTGATGTCCACTCAATTGCCCACCCCCAGCCTGCTGGCTCCTGGGGCTTGGAGAGAGTCCTGATTCTGTGCCAGCACTATGCAGCAATAGACACAACACTGGAGTGATACCAGTGCTGTTCCAGCTATGAGTGCAGCACTGTGTGGGCTGCAGCAAGGAAAAGTGACTTCATCCCAAATAGACCCAGCACAAACATGAGCCAACAGTGCACACTTGTAGCCCAGAAGGCTAACTGCATCCCTGGCTGCATCCAGAAAGGAGTGGCCAGCAGGTGGAGGCAGGTGATTTTCCCCCTCTGCTCTGCCATCCTGAGGCCCCACTGCGTCCAGGTCTGGGGCCCCCAGCACAAGAAGGATGTGGAGCTGTTAGAGCGGGTCCAGAGGAGGGCCATGAAGATGATCAAGGGGCTGGAGCACCTCTCCTCTGAAGAAAGGACAAGAGAGCTCGGGCTGGTAGAGAAGGCTCCTGGGTGACGTCTTTGTGGCCTTTCAGTACTTAAAGGGGGCTTATAAAAAAGATGGTGACTCTGCTCAATCAGATAATGACAGGACAAGGTGGAATGCTTTCAAGCTAAAAGAGGGGAGCTTTAGATTAGAGGTTAGGAGGGAATTCTTCACTCAGAGGGAGGTGAGGCACTGAAACAAGTTGCCAAGAGACCTTATAGATGCCCCATCCCTGGAGCTGTTCAAGAGAAGGTTAGATGAGGCCCTGGGCAACTTGATCTCATGGGTGGCATCCTTGCTTATGGCGGAGAGGTTGGAACTAGATAATCTTTAAGGTTCCTTCCAACATGAGCCATTCTATGATTCTATGGTCTCACAAACTATACCTCAAGCACAACTCGTATCCCATCAGCCTTCCAGTGGTCTGTCACCTGACCAGAACAGAAGTTGACTCGCCATCATCTTTGACACCATGTGCATGCTTCTGGCCTTTGCAGTCCCTGTCTGTGCCACATTCCTCCTGCTGGTCTGTCAGGTCCAGAGACAGATGTGACCTCCCAGCCTCCTCTTCACATCCGTCTGCCTCCTGTAGGCGCAGCAGATCCTGAGGCACACCTCATCCCATCACAGCATTCCCAGTCAGCTCTTCCTTGCGCCTTTGATTTGATCACATACCTGTCACCTCACATGCCTCTTCCAAAGACATGCGCTGCTGCAGGACCTCACAGTCCCTGCCCTGCCCCAAGGGGACAAACAGCATGAATTAGGGGTAGGAGTGGGGTTGAAGAATAGATGTCCTGTGTACATGTTGGAGGGCTTTGGGGATTAAGTGGTCAGAACAAAGTGTAGGGATTAGAGGTCACCCTCCAGGGTTAAGGGAAATGCAAAGGCTTTAAGGGAGTGAATGGTGTTCTGATCAAGGATCCTGCTCAAGGTTTAGAATGAGGGCAAGGTTGGAGGCTTATAGTTTAGGTCTGGGTTGATGGTTAGGGTTAAGGGTGGAATTCTAATCACTGGTTAGGCTTAATTATCCTTGTGCTTGCCCTTCGAGTAGAAGATGGCTTTGACATCTGCCTTTTCCAAGTCCTGAGGAACCTCTTTGATCAATCTGTCTTTCCCAAGGTCTTTGAGATAGGTCTTATGATGACATCTGCAGCTTCACCAGCACCTCTCTCACCCTTCCCTCACCACCTCTAAGCAACCTGAGGGCTGACCAGGAGGATGATGAAGGTTTGGGAAAGGGCTTGGTTAAGATCTCTGAGGAGGGCTGTTCTGCACTTCACACAGACAGTGATGATGGTGTCATAGAAAACAGTGATACTCGTGAGGACAGAAGAGCAGGTGGATAAGGCCTTGGGCCTGCCAACACAGGAGGCACACACATGAACACTGCATGAGTGGGAAGAGCAAGATTGGATCCAAAATACAGATTATGAAAGCAAAGACCATGAGTATCAATGTGGCACTGTAGGAGAGCTCAGGCAAGAAAGGGTCCACGACACAGGGATTACAGAACTGTAGCTGGGAGGAGGAGACATAATTCCTGTACATGAGAGAAATCCCTGTGGTTCAGGTGCAGCTGCCTTCTGGAGCCAGACCTTCCACTTCATGACTCCTGCAGAGAACAGGGATGGCATGCAGCCCAGGGCTGACCCTAGGACATGGCCCGCAGCAGGAAGCCCTCCAGCCATGCAGAAGGTGCAGCTGCTAGCTCTACCACCTCTGTGGTAGAGCAAAGGGGGTGTTGTTCACATTGAGGAAGCTGGGCACCATCTCGTGTAGGGTGATCGAGCTGTACAAGGTCTGCAAGGAGGACAAATCCCCATGGAAGAAGGCCACAGGTACCTGCAGGTGCTGGCTCTCAGCAACCAGAGCACTGATGAAGGCGTTCCACATCCCAGTCACCATGCTGGTCATGTGAAAGAGGAAGATGAGATTTTTATTTATTTATTTATTTATATATTTATGGATATAGGACCTTCCATGTGGACAGCAGGGGAAACTCAACCAATCATTTCTTAGTGTCCCATTCCCTTTTCTCCATTTTAGAGCATTTTGGTCCCTCCTACATTGTTAGGACACCAATGAGCACGCTGTTCTTTCTCAGTCCCTCAAAG
>JAACYP010017544.1:0-12414 GCA_011076525.1 Nettapus auritus | reverse complement strand
TGGAGCAGTTCTTGAAGAGCTGCTGCCTGTGGACAGCCCACGCTGGATCAGTTCAGCAAGGACTGCATCCCGTGGGTGGGACCCTACAGCACAGGGGACAAGAGTGACCGGGAAGGAGCGGCAGAGAAGAAGTGCTGTAGACTGACCATAACCCCCATTCCCCCGTTCCCCTGCGCCGCTCGGGGGGAGGAGGTGGAAGAGGGTGGATGGGGGGAAGGTGCTTTTCGTTTCTTTCCTTTGTTTCTCACTTCTCTAGCTTGTTAGTAATAAGCAATAAATCTTACTTTCTCTCTATGCTGAGTCTGTTTTGCCCGTCACAATAATTACTGCGCGATCTCCTAGTCCTTATCTCAACCCTTGAGCCCCTTTCATCGTATTTTCTCCTCACTCCTCTTTGAGGAGGGGGAGTGAGAGAGCGGTTGTGGTGGAACTCGGCTGCCCACCCGAGTAAAACCATCACAGTCCCAACAGGAAAAGCGATGGTTATGATGAAAAATCTGGATACCGGGGAGTGGGAAGACCATATCCCTTAATAACCTGGGGGCGAGGGTATGCTTGTGTTTCCACAGGGCAAGGACCACAATGGGTGCCGGCTCGCGGTGTGCGACCCTGCTTGGGATCATCATCCTCGTCCGCCTCTGCAGCTTTGGTGCCCCCTGGGTCTCAATCCAGCCCAGACGGAACATCTGGGTCACCCTCGCCAACATGACCGGACAAAACCATATGTGTCTGTCTATGGCCAGCGCAGGAAATCCGTTCACGACCTGCCTAGTTGGGATTCTGCTAGAAGATAAGGATCTGACAAATTTGGTTATGATTTTGAATATCACAAAGCTCCACAGGCGGACGAGGGGGCTCAGGTAGGATAAGCAGGATGATGGGAGGAGGTTCCTGGAGCTGGTGGAGCCAATGAAAGGACCCATCTACAACATGTCTTGTGGGAAAACCTGGCAGATAAGAGAGACTGAACTGTCTACTTGCCGCGAGCGCCCCTAGAGCCACAGGAATTAGATATCCTGGGAAGTGTAACTGCCACAGCATGTGATTTTCAATTACACGGGCAAGAACCAAACCATCAAACAAATCGTCAACGCCACACTCGCTCCTTATAGCGATTCATCTCTTGGTTGTAATTATGCAAACAATAATAGACAAATTATTTTGAGTGATATTTTCTTGAGTGGTATGAATGAGAAATGCAAGAGGTCTCTTTGTGTGATTGTGTGATTGTGTTTGTGCGAATGAGAAACAGCATCGCTGTGAAGCAACATCCCTAGCGCTTAGTGGCTTGTTGACTGATGTAGATTCTAGTGGGCACACCATTTTAGAATTGTAATTCTGCATGTGATTTTCACCCTGTCGCTTATTGTACTGTGCTTATTGCAATGTCTGCGATGATTGATAGAAAATCTATAGAAAGCATTTGTTTGAAAATAAACAAGGGGGAATTGTGGGAAAAGAATTTGCAGGTGGCTTCGCGCTGTTTCACACGTCCCTGAATTAGAGATAATGAGGAAGCAAGCGGCAAAAAACAAAAACTTGAGCAAGGTTGAGATAAAGAAAATTGGCTACAGTGCTAAGGATGAGCTTTGGGTGGTGGCCAATTGCAGGCTGGCTCGAGGTCCGTGTCTGAGGGTCTCTAACCAATTGTATGTCAGATTCGGGCGTGTGGACAGTATGTGGGGCTATGGGGAAAGTATATGTAGGAGTGAAAAATAGCAATAAAGGCTGTTGTCGACGGAAGGAAGACAAGGACGCTCAATATGAGTGATCAGCAAGCTTCGATTTATTGGATAGCTCAGTTGCCTTTTATACACTCTAGAAGTAATCAGCTCATACATATTGCAAAAGCTAAGCTCATGATTGGTTATCAGCTTCCTTATCTTGTCAGCTAGTTCCTCATTCCTTAGACTGCAGTTGCAGTCCCCCCTTCAGTACTTTCCCAGACAGATAGGGAAACCGTATCCTTGTCTTTAATTAGTTCACACCAGCTGTGTACGATAATTGTCTAGCTCGTGAATTCCCAGCTTTTTCATGTCAATGTGTCCTATCTCAGTTAACCATTCCTCCACAAAAGGCCTTCTGTTCAAAAGCCATCAGGAGTCCGTGTCTTGTATCCCTTCAAGCACCTGCACCAGGAAGTTATCATCGAGGTGCTTTATGAACCTCCTGGACTTGCTCGTGTCAGCTGTTTGGTGATCCCAGTTGACATCTGGCAGGTTGAAGTCCCCCATAAGGACAAAGGGAGTTGATCTCGAGGCATCTCTCAGTTCTGCAAAGAATAATTCATCGGCGTTGTCGTCCTGGCCAGGTGGTCTGTAATAGACTCCCACAACGACATCCCCTTTATTTGTTCATCCCTTAATCCTTACCCAGAGTGACTGGGACCTCCCCTGATAGCCAGGACTGCTGATAAATCATAGAATCATAGAATTATGAAATGGCCTGGGTTGAAAAGGACCTTAAAGATCATCTAGTTTCAACCTCCCTGCTCTGGGCAGGGTTGCCAACCACTAGAGCAGGCTGCCCAGAGCCACATCCAGCCTGGTCTTGAATGCCTCCCAGGTATGGGGCATCCACAACCTCCCTGGGAGACCCGTTCCAGTGCCTCATCACCCTCTGAGTGAAAAACTTTCTCCTAATTTCCAACCTAAATCTCCCCTGTCTTAGTTTAAAACCATTCCCCCTTGTCCTATCATTACCAACACATGTAAACATTCCTTCTCCCTTCTGTTTATATGCTTTCTTCAAGTACTGGAAGGCTGCAATGAGGTCTCCTCGGAACCTTCTCTTCTCCAAGCTAAACAAGCCCAGTTCCCTCAACCTTTCTGCATAGGAGAGGTGCTCCAGCCCTCTGATCATCTTAGTGGCCCTCATCGGGACCTCCATCTCCCTGCTGGCCACCCCTTTTTTAACGCAGCCCAGGACATAGTTGGCCTTCTGGTCTGCAAGTGTGCACTGCTGGCTCATGCGCAGCTTCTTGTCCAGCAGGACCCCCAAGTCTTTCTCTGCGGGGCTGCTCTCAAGTTATATTCTTATATATGAGTGTTATATTCTGACTCATATTCTACTAATAGTCCATATTTGAGAAAGTTATCGATTATTCCTTCCATTCCCCTCCTGTCTTCCACCTTTAGTGGGTATTGCTTTTGGCATATCCTGGGAGCATTTTTCTTTAAATCAGTTTTTACAGGTACTGCACTCTTTGCTTTCCCAGGTATTCCTGTAGCCCAAACTCCTGGATACACTTGGTTCATAATTACATCCATTGAGGGAGTCCTGTCTGGAGCTTCTTTTGGACTCACTAGAGATAGACTTAAGAGTTTAATGTTTTCATCATCCTTGACTTTTATTTCAATTTTCCCTTGTTCAAAAGATATTTTCGCATCCAATTTCTCCAGCAAGTCCCTTCCTAACAAGGGCTTGGCGAATTGGGTAATTATAAAAATCGATGTATTGCAATCATTTTCCCAATTTAAATTTCAAAGGTTGCAAAAAGAACGCTTTTTCCTGTTTGCCAGTTGCTCCTATTGCATTTACAGACTCAGCACTTTCCAGAATCAATTTTTGGTTTAACATGGAGAAAGAAGCTCCTGTTTATTGAACTACGTGCAATAAAAGATGCCTAAGGCCCGTACTGAACAGCAAGAGAAAGCAAACCTCCAGGTAAGTGCTGACCGTGGCAATGTTGATTGGGAATTGAGCGGCTGGGGGTCTTTCCAACAGAACTTGGCATGCAGACATAAATGTGACCTTTGAGGTCCTTGTCTGTCTTCCATTGAAGCTGTGGTATTTGACCCGTAACTGTATAGAGTTGCTAAATTCTCGAGAGATAGTCTAGATGTCCCTTGTTCAGCTTTTTGCCGCAGTCATGGCAGCGTTTGCTGACATACTGCCAGGCTCTTCTGTGAAGGTGTATATCTGTGGGTGCGTTATCCCAAAGGAGCTGATATTTCCCGTCATGTGTACAGTGGAAGACTTTGTGGCTGGGGAAGAATGGCATGGACATGTTACTGCTCTCTCTGTTGCACATGAATTTCAACAGCTGGGTTTAGCTGTCATGTTGATGGAACTACTGGAAGAAATTTTGGAAAAGTGAATATTATCCCTCTTTAAATTCACCTTTTAAAGTATCCTTTCTATTAAGTAGTGACCCAATTTAAATTCCCTGTAGTCAGAGAACGAGAATTATAAATGATGCTTGGCAGTTTAAAATCTCTTGGTTTCTACGAAGGCTTACTTGCCAAAATGAATAGGAAGTAGCCTAAATTTCAGTAAAGACACTGAATATAAAAGGTCCTCTTCTCGGTAGGAAAAGAGCATCACAATACATAAACTCTGTTTCCCATAGAGCTCCCTACATCCTCATTCAGTGACTGCAGTCTTTGAGTGGTCCCCTCAGGTACAATATCACACAAGTGTTGTGCTGCAGACTGTACCTTTGCTTACATTCCATCTCGTGCTGTTACTTGTACCTGCAGAAAATTTACCTCTGATTAAAAAAAAAAAAACAACAACAGGGAAGCGTCCCTGACTCATGCCAGTAGGACCATCCCATTGTGGCTCATAAAATCCCAAAATGGGACAATGCTTGGAAGAAGTTAACCTATGGAGGAGAAGGGCCATCTCCTGTTAGACAACAAGTTTGTGAGGGGTAGGTCCTGCCTAACAAATTTGATTTCCTTTTATGAAAAGATCTCCCATCTAGTCAACCAAGGGAAACCAGCTGATGTGATCTTTTTGGACTTCAGCAAGGCTTTTGACATGGTTTCCCATAGGATCCTACTGGACAAAATGTCCAGAATACAACTTAACAAAAACATCATACGATGGGTGAGCAATTGGCTGACGGGCAGGGCTCAAAGGGTTGTGGTAAATGGGGCCACATCTGGCTGGCGGAAGGTCACTAGTGGGGTCCCTCAAGGCTCTATCTTAGGGCCAGTCCTCTTCAATGTCTTTATAAATGATTTGGATGGAGGACTAGAAGGTGTTTTGAGGAAATTTGCCGACTACACCAAACTTGGAGGAGTTGTAGACTCGGAGGAGGGTGGAAAGGCCTTGCAGAGAGATCTGGACAGGTTGGAGAGCTGGGCGATCACCAACCGCATGAAGTTTAACAAAAGCAAGTGCCGGGTCCTGCACCTGGGACGCGTCAACCCTGGCCGTACATACAAACTGGGCGATGAGACGCTGGAGTGCAGCCCCGCAGAGAGGGATCTGGGGGTCGTGGTCGACAGCAAATTGAATATGAGCTAGCAGTGTGCCCTGGAAGCCAGGAGGGCCAACCGTATCCTGGGGTGCATCAAGCACGGCATCACTAGTCAGGCGAGGGAAGTGATTGTCCCGCTCTGCTCTGCGCTGGTGCGGCCTCACCTCGAGTACTGTGTGCAGTTCTGGGCACCACAGTACAAAAAGGACATTCAACTGTTGGAGAGTGTCCAGAGGAAGGCAACGAAGATGGTGAAGGGCCTGGAGAGGAAAACATACGAGGAGTGGCTGAGGTCACTGGGCCTGTCCATCCTGGAGAAGAGGAGGCTGAGGGGAGACCTCATTGTGGTCTACAACTTCCTTGCGAGGGGGAGTGGAGAGGCAGGTGACCTTTTCTCCATAAAAAACAGTGATAGGACCCGCGGGAATGGAGTGAAGCTGAGGCAGGGGAAGTTTAGACTAGACATCAGGAGGAGGTTCTTCACTGAGAGGGTGGTTGCGCACTGGAACAGGCTCCCCAGTGAAGTAGTCACTGCACCAAGCCTGTCTGAATTTAAGAAGAGATTGGACTGTGCCCTTAGTCACATGGTCTAAACTATTGGGTAGACCTGTGTGGTGCGAGGAGCTGGATTTGATGATCCTTTTGGGTCCCTTCCAACTCGGGATATTCTATGATTCTATTCTATGTGTCCTGGTTTCAGTTAGGACAGGGTTAATTTTCCTCCTAGTAGCTGGTAGAGTGCTGTGTTTTGGATTAGGATGAGAAGAGTGCTGATAACATGCCGATGTTTTGGTTGTTGCAGAGCAGTGCTTGTACCAAGCCAAGGACTTTCCAGCTCCTCGTTCTGTCCTGCCAGCGGGCAGGCTGGGGGTGCAGCAAGAGCTGGGAGGGGAGAGACCCAGGACAGCTGACCCAAACTGGCCAAAGGAGTATTCCATACCATCTGACGTCATGCTAAACAATATATAGGGGTGGCTAGTCGGGATGGGGGGACCGGCTGCTCGGGATAGACTGGGCATCGGTCAGTGGGTGGTGAGCAATTGCATTGTGCATCACTTGTTTCATACACACTATTATTATTACTATTATTGTTGTTGTTGTTGTTGTTTTCTATCTTAATAAACTGTCTCTATCTCAACTCTCGTTTCACTTTTCCATTTCTCTCCCCCATCCCAGAGAGGGAGGGGGGAGGGTGAGCGAACGGCTGTGTGTTGTTTAGCTGCTGGCCAGGTTAAACCACAACACTATGATATCACTAAGCTCTACATCTAATCGTCTTTTAAAGACCTCCAGGGATGGTGACTCAACCACTTCCCTGGGCAGCCTATTGCAGTGCTTAACAACCCTTTCTGTAAAGAAGTTCTTCCTAATATCCAACCTAAACTTCCCCTGGTGCAACTTGAGCCCATTCCCCCTCATCCTGTCACCAGGCACGTAGGACAATAGACCAATCCCCACCTTGCTACAGCCTCCTTTAAGGTACCTGTAGATTGCGATAAGGTCGCCCCTGAG
This sequence comes from Nettapus auritus, assembly GCA_011076525.1. Lineage (NCBI taxonomy): Eukaryota > Metazoa > Chordata > Aves > Anseriformes > Anatidae > Nettapus > Nettapus auritus. The sequence goes on along the minus strand of JAACYP010017544.1, from coordinate 5,693 downwards.
CCTCTTCTTCTCCAGGACAGGCTAAACAACCCCAGCTCCCTCAGCCGCTCCTTGTAAGACTTGTTCTTCAGACCCCTCACCAGCTTTGTTGCCCTTCTCTGGACTCGCTCGAGCACCTCCATGTCCTTCTTGTAGTGAGGGGCCCAAAACTGAACACAGTACTTGAGGTGCGGCCTCACCAGAGCCGAGTACAGGGGGACAATCACATCCCTAGTCCTGCTGGCCACGCTGTTTCTGATACACGCCAGGATGCTGTTGGCCTTCTTGGCCACCTGGGCACACTACTGGCTCATATTCAGCTGACTATCAACCAATACTCCCAGGTCCTTCTCTGCCAGGCAGCTTTCCAGCCACTCATCTCCCAGCCTGTAGCGCTGCTTGGGGTTGTTGTGTCCCAGGTGCAGGACCTGGCACTTGGCCTTGTTGAACTTCATACCGTTGGCCTTGGCCCATCAGTCCAGCCTATCCAGATCCTCCTGCAGAGCCTTCCTACCTTCGAGCAGATCGACACATGCGACTAACTTGGTGTCGTCTGCAAACTTACTGAGGATGCACTCGATCCCCTCATCCAGATAATCGATGAAGATATTAAAGAGAACTGGCCCTAGTACTGAGCCCTGGGGGACTCCACTAGTGACCGGCCTCCAACTGGATTTAACTCCATTCACCAGGACTCTTTGGTCTCGGATATTCAGCCAGTTTTTAACCCAATGAATCATACGCCAGTCCAAGCCATGAGCAGCCAGTTTCTTCAGGAGAATGCTGTGTGAAACAGTGTCAAAAGCCTTACTGAAGTCAAGGTAGACCACATCCACAGCCTTTCCCTCATCCACTAAGCGCGTCACTTTGTCATAGAAGGAGATCAGGTTCGTCAAGGAGAACCTGCCTTTCTTAAACCTATGCTGACTGGGCCCGATCGCCTGGTTGCCCTGCAAGTGCTGCGTGATGACACTCAAGATTATCTGCTCCATGAGCTTCCCTGGCACTGAGGTTGAACTAACAGGCCTATAGTTTCCCGGGTCAACCCTCCGGCCCTTCTTGTAGATGGGCATCCCATTTGCTAGCTGCCAGTCGAGTGGGACCTCCCCTGATAGCCAAGACTGCTGATAAATGATGGAAAGTGGCTTGATCAGCTCTTCCGCCAGTTCTCTCAGTTCCCTCAGGTGGATCCCATCTGGCCCCATCAACTTGCGTACATCCAAGTGCTGTAGCAGGTCGCCAACCATTTCCTCGTGGATTGTGAGGGCCACATTCTGCTCCCCATCCCCTTCCACCAGCTCAGGGTACTGGGTATCCAGATAACAACTGGTCTTGCCGCTAAAGACTGAGGCAAAGAAGGCATTAAGCACCTCGGCCTTATCCTCATCTCTTGTCACTAAGTTTCCCCCTGCATCCAGTAAAGGACAGAAATTCTCCTTAGTCCTCCTTTTTGTGTTTATGTATCTATAAAAACATTTTCTTTTATTTTTAACAACAGTGGCCAGATAGAGCTCCAGATGAGCTTTGGCCTTTCTAATTTTATCCCTGCACAGCCTTACAACATCCTTATAGTCCTCCTGAGTGGCCCGCCCTCTTTTCCAAAGGTCATAGATCCTCTTTTTTTTTCCTAAGCTCTAGCCACAACTCTCTGTTCAGTCAGGCCGGTCTTCTTGCGCATCGGTTTGTCTTTGGGCACGTGGGGACAGACCGCTCCTGAGCCTTTAAGATTTCCTTCTTGAAGAGCGCCCAGCCTTCCTGGGCTCCTCTGTCCTTCAGAACCACCTCCCAAGGGACTCTGCCAACCAGTGTCCTGAACAGCTCAAAGTCTGCCCTCCGCAAGTCCAAGACAGCAGTTTTACTGATCCCCCTCCTGACTTTGCCAAGAACAGTGAACTCTACCATTTCATGGTGACTCTGCCCAAGACAGCTCCCAACCACCACATCTCTCACCAGTCCTTCTGTCTGTGAATAGAAGGTCTAGCGGTGCACCTCCCCTGGTAGGCTCACTAACCAGCTGAATCAGAAAACTATCTTCTATGCTCTCCAGAAACCTCCTGGACTGCTTTCTCTGGGCTGTGTTGTGCTCCCAGGATATGTCTGGGAAGTTCAAGTCCCCCACAAGAACAAACGCTGACGATTTTGCAACTTCTGCCAGCTGCCTGTAGAACTCCTCATCCGTCTCCTCATCCTGGTTTGGCGGTCTATAACAGACCCCCATCAGGATGCTTGCCTTGTTGGCCTTCCCGCTGATCCTAACCCATAGGGACTCAGCCTAGTCTCGAGTTCCACAACATCAAAACACTCACTAATATAGAAAGCCACACTACCACCCCTTCTGTGCTGCCTGTCCCTTCTGAAGAGCCTATAGCCAGACATTGCAGCACTCCAGTCATGGGAGTGGTCCCACCACGTTTCAGTGATGGCAACCAAGTCATAGCCTGCCTGCCCCACAATGGCTTCCAGCTCCTCCTGTTTGTTGTCCATGTTACGTGCTTTAGTGTAGATGCACTTTAGTTGGGCCATTGCCTTCTCCCCCGACCCTGACGTTGTTCCCCCTGGCACACCTCCAACTAGCTTTATTTCATCCCCGTCCCCCTTCTTACGTAGTTTAAAGCCCTCTCAATGAGCCCTGCCAGCTCCTGGGCTAGTATCCTTTTTCCCCTTAGAGATAGGTAGGACCCATCTGCAGTTATCAGGCCAGGTGCCGAGTAAAGCTCCCTGTGGTCAAAAAAAACCACAAATTTTCTGTGTTGGCATCAGCCTCTGAGCCACATGTTTATCAGGTGAGCTTTCCAGGTCCTCTCTGTACCCCTCCCTGCCGTTGTAGGAATGGACGAAAACACCACCTGGACTCCCACTCCATCTACTAACTACCCCAGTCCCCCTAAAGTCCCGTTTGATAGCCTTCAGGTGGGGGTACCATCCCTGCTGGGCTGGTCCTGTGTTGGTTTCTCTACAGGCAGCGGTTCTTTGGTAGCTGCTCCAGGTGTGGGTCTGTGCTGTAGGATCCGTTGGGAGCGGGTTGCACCATCTTGGGACCTGCATGGGCAGCAGATTCCACCCCCCCCCCCCCGATCCCCTGCTCCTGCATGGGCTCCTCTCCACGGGTTGCAGTGTGGAGTTCTGCTCTGCCATGGTACACCATGGGCTGCGAGGGGGGAAAACAACCTGCTCCATCATGGCCCTCTCCATGGGCATTGGCTCCAGCACCTGGAGCACCTTCTCCTCCTTCTTCACTGACCTGGGTGTCTGCAAGGCTGTTTCTCACGCCCCACTCTCCCAGCTGCTGTCGTGCAGCAGTGTTTGGGTTTGTTTTTGTTTTTGTTTCCAGCTGAAACTGGCCCTTTTCTAACATGTGGCAGCTTCTGGATTCTTCTCTCAGGGGCCACCACTACAGCCCACCACTACCAGAACCTTGCCATGTGAACCCAATACACTAGTGCAGCTAGGTCATCATTGCCCTGCAAAGTATCAGGGCTTAAATTAACTAATGAAACCCTAAAAGGTAACAGGGGTAGAAGGAACTGGGAAAACAGTTCTACTTTTTGGGGACACCAAGGTGAGACTAGGGGCTAAAATGATCACAGGGCAATTATTGTATGTACCTGAGGCAGGGACTAACTTGTTGGTAAGGGATTTGACCATGAAATTGGGCATTCAAATAGTAAATTGTTAGACTGGAATAATGGTGCTATTAAAGGGATGCTCTCAGACCCTGGGAGCAAAGATATATTTGCCTTTGAGTGGGAAGACCCTAAAATGGGGCGGAATCAACAATACAGATGGACAATTTTACCTCAGGGGTTTACAGGGCCACCGAATTTATTTGGGCAAGTTCTAGAACAGATTTTGGAGCAATTCCAACCTTCTGAGGAGGTGTTACTGTTACAATATGTGGATGATCTTTTATTGTCAGGACAGGAGAAAACAGTTGTGAAGGAAGCCACTTATAAGCTATTCAACTTTCTGGGAAAATAGGGCTTGAGAGTATTGAAAAGTAAATTACAATATGTGGAAAGATAAGTCAAGTATTTAGGGCATCCAGTGTCTGAAAGTACCCTCCCCACCGGAAAAGCAGATATTTAGTGGAAAAGAGTTTTTAAGGAATTTAAGGAATGTAGTGGAATATGTTTTTAAGGAATTATGAGCCACAGATTCCAAAGGAAAATGGATACTTCCTAATGGGAGAGAAATGCCGAATAAAGTGCTAATGAGGCAAATATTAACTGTTTTGCATCAAGAGGGTCATTGAGGAATTCAAGCAATGTGTGACGCTGCGCTATGAAAATATGTATGTGTAGGAATATGCATACTCTGGATAAACAAGTATGCAGGGGTTGTGTACTATGTCAAAAGGTAAATAGGAAAATTATCCGCAGTCAGCCCAAAGTGGGGCAAGAACGCTTCAATTCAATTCAACCCTTCCAAAGTGTACAGGTAGGTTTTACAGAACTCCCTAGAGTAGGTAGATTTAAATACTTAGTCTTGGTTGATCACTTGCCAGGGTGGGTGGAAGCTTTCCCTTCAGTATCTGCTACTGCAAGCTTGGTAGCTAAGGTAATTCTAGAACAGATAATTCCCAGGAACGGGAATGGAAAATATTAACTCTGATCAAGGAACTCACTTTACATTACAAATATTGCAAGGACTAATGTGGATTCTAGGAATTAAATGAGAATGTCACATTCTTTGGAATCCTTCCTCTTCTGGAAGGGTGGAGCAGATGAACCAGACAGTAAAAAAGCAACCGATTAAGTTCTGAAAACTCGGCTCCCTTGAACAAAGTGTTTGCCTTTGGCACTTCTCTGAATTCAAACACCTCCAAGAAAAGATGTGGGAGTTTGACCATGTGAAATATTGTTTGGATTGCTGTACTTGGGCAAAGGGAATGAATTACCTCAACTCGAGACAAAAGATGCTTTTCTTAAGAACTATATTCTTGATCTGTCATCCTCTTTATCATCTCTCAGGATCTCTGGGTCATTAGCTCAAATCCCACCCTTGGAAGCCCTGATCCATCCATTCCAAGCGGGAGATTGGGATTTGATACAGACATGGAGAGAATCAAAGCTGCAACCTGAGTGGGACAGACCAATCCAGGTACTCCTGACTACTGAGACGACAGTAAGAACAGCTGAGAAATGGTGGACTGATTGCACTCATTATACCTGGGTGAAGGTATCAGTTGACTCTGTGTCCTGGTTTCAGTTAGGACAGGGCTAATTTTCCTCCTAGTAGCTGGTAGAGTGCTGTGTTTTGGATTAGGATGAGAAGAGTGCTGATAACATGCCGATGTTTTGGTTGTTGCAGAGCAGTGCTTGTACCAAGCCAAGGACTTTTCAGCTCCTCGCTCTGTCCTGCCAGCAGGCAGGCTGGGGGTGCAGCAAGAGCTGGGAGGGGACAGACCCAGGACAGCTGACCCAAACTGGCCAAAGGAGTATTCCATACCATCTGACGTCATGCTAAACAATACCTAGGGGTGGCTAGCCGGGATGGGGGGACCGGCTGCTTGGGGATAGACTGGGCATCGGTCAGCGGGTGGTGAGCAATTGCATTGTGCATCACTTGTTTCATACAAACTAATTATTATTATTATTATTGTTGTTGTTGTTGTTGTTGTTTTCTATCTTAATAAACTGTCTCTATCTCAACTCTCGTTTCACTTTTCCGTTTCTCTCCCCCATCCCAGAGAGGGAGGGGGGAGGGTGAGCGAA
>JAACYP010017533.1:0-13076 GCA_011076525.1 Nettapus auritus | reverse complement strand
CCTCGTCCTGTCACCAGGCACGTGGGAGAACAGACCAACCCCCACCTTGCTACAGCCTCCTTTGAGGTACCTGTAGAGAGCGATAAGGTCACCCCTGAGCCTCCTTTTCTCCAGGCTGAACAATCCCAGCTCCCTCAGCCGCTCCTCGTAGGACTTGTTCTCCAGGCCCCTCACCAGCTTCGTCGCTCTTCTCTGAACTCGCTCAAGCACCTCCATGTCCTTCTTGTAGCGAGGGGCCCAAAACTGAACACAGTATTCGAGGTGCGGCCTCACCAGAGCCGAGTACAGGGGGACAATCACCTCCCTAGCCCTGCTGGTCACACTGCTTCTTATACAGGCCAGGATGCTGTTGGCCTTCATGGCCACCTGAGCACACTGCTGGCTCATATTCAGCCGACTATCAACCATCACTCCCAGGTCCTTCTCTGACAGGCAGCTCTCCAACCACTCATCTCCCAGCCTGTAGCTCTGCTTGGGGTTATTGCGGCCCAGGTGGAGGACCCGGCACTTGGCCTTGTTGAACTTCATACCGTTGACCTCAGCCCATCGGTGCAGCCTATCCAGATCCTCCTGCAGAGTCTTCCTACCCTCGAGCAGATCGACACACGCACCTAACTTGGTGTCATCTGCAAACTTACTGAGGGTGCACTCAATCCCCTCATCCAGATCATTGATGAAGATATTAAAGAGGACCGGCCCCAGCACCGAGCCCTGGGGAACGCCACTAGCGACCGGCCTCCAACTGGATTTGACTCCATTTATCACGACTCTTTGGGCCTGGCCATCCAGCCAGTTTCTAACCCAACGAAGCGTGCGCCAGTCCAAGCCAAGAGCAGCCAGTTTCCTGAGGAGAATGCTGTGGGAAATGGTGTCAAAAGCCTTGCTGAAGTCAAGGTAGACCACATCCACAGCCTTTCCCTCGTCCACCCAGCGCGTCACTTTGTCATAGAAGGAGATCAGGTTCGTCAAGCAGGACCTGCCCTTCATAAACCCATGCTGACTGGGCCTGATCACCTGCTTGCCCCGCAAGTGCTGCGTGATGACTCAAGATAATCTGCTCCATGAGCTTCCCTGGCACTGAGGTCAAACTGACAGGCCTGTAGTTTCCCGGGTCAGTCCTCCGGCCCTTCTTGTAGATGGGCGTCACGTTTGCTAGCCGCCAGTCAACTGGGATCTCCCCCGATAGCCAGGACTGTTGATAAATGATGGTAAGCGGTTTGGTCAGCTCATCTGCCAGTTCTCTCAGTACCCTCGGGTGGATCCCGTCCGGCCCCATCGACTTGTGCACTTCCAAGTGCCGTACCAGGTCACCAACCATTTCTTCATGTATAGTGAGGGCCACATCCTGCTCCCCATCCCCTTCTACCAGTTCAGGGAATTGGGTATCCAGAGAACAACCGGTATTGCCGCTAAAGACTGAGGCGAAGAAGGCATTAAGCACCTCCGCCTTTTCCTCATCTCTTGTAACTAAGTTTCCCCCCGCATCCAGTAAAGGATGGAGATTCTCCTTAGTCCTCCTTTTTGTATTGATGTATTTATAAAAACATTTTCTGTTATCTTTAACGGCAGTAGCCAGATTGAGCTCCAGATGAGCTTTGGCTTTTCTAATTTTGTCCCTGCACAGCTTCGCAACATCCTTATAGTCCTCCTTAGTGGCCTGCCCACTTTTCCAAAGATTATAAACCCTCCTTTTCCTCCTAAGCTCCAGCCACAATTCTCTGTTTAGCCAGGCTGGTCTTCTGCCCCGCCAGCTCGTCTTTGGGCACGTGGGGACAGACCGTTCCTGCGCCATTAAGATTTCCCTCTTGAAGAGCGCCCAGCCTTCCTGGACTCCTCTGCCCTTCAGTTCCGCCTCCCAAGGGACTCTACCAACCAGTGTCCTCAGCAGCTCAAAGTCAGCCCTCCGGAAGTCCAATACAGCGGTTTTACTGGTCCCCTTCCTGGCCTCGCCAAGAATAGAGAACTCCACCATTTCGTGGTCACTCTGCCCAAGACAGCCCCCGACAATCACATCCTCCACCAGTCCTTCCCTGTTTGTGAAGAGAAGGTCTAGCGGGGTGCCACCCCTGGTGGGCTCACTAACCAGCTGCGTCAGGAAGCTGACATCCCTGTTCTTAAGTGGAACTCAAACCCAGAAAATGCCTCTGGCCCTACTCTTCAGGTGTGTGCCACATCATATTACTAAAAAGTCACACACTGTATTTGAGAAGAGCTAAGCTTTGTGATGTTGTTCACAGATGTTATCTATTACCAATGGCCTTTACCAATTATAACTGCCAGACCCCTAACCCTGAAGAAAGAGTTCACTTTCTCAGCAAAGGTGAAACTTCCCCTACTACTCTTCCCTGTTTTGTATCTTTACAGTATATAAAGTGCTTTGGGATCATTCTGGAAGAAAACCTTCATGCAGTATAACCATATTAACTTGTAAAGCAAACATGGGAAGAAAAAGAAAATGAAAGAAACCCATTGGCCATAAACAAGCTGTCTGCAATTTGTCATATGCAATCTATGCAGTGGATCTTATTCATGACAGCAAGATGTGGTGGTTTGTTTTATACTGATGGGCACTGTTGCCAGGGATTCCATCCCAGTATCAATGTTCGTAATATACATCGTGTGTCAGTCTCTTCAGTCAGCCATCGGTAATAGGGTTTGAAAGGCATATAGTGACAGTATAAACGCATATGGTATATCTGAGTATTTTGTTAGAAGGCTGATGGGTCCCAGCTGTTTAGGATGCTACAAGAGCTCCCATACAACCTTTACCAACTCTGTCTCACAAACTGAAAATATCAGGGACTAGCCATACTGGGCTCTCTTTACTATCAGTGGAGAAAAACCCAGAGGGAAATTCATCTGACCTGCCTTTGACCTTTACCTTAGAATGGGATGAACTGCTCTCTGTATTTCTCTCCACTGACTATAAAAACAAGCCTCATATGATTAGCTCAACTGTTAGAGCTCAGTTCAATTGCTTAAACATATAGGCCCTGGGCTATTCTGGCTGATCTCTAGCTTCTGGGTGCAGCATCCCTTTGATACTATATAATATCTGCCAGCCATTTTAGCTGTCCGAGATAGTCTAGAACATCTCAAATGGCACTAGATACTCGTACTCTAGCAGCTGAAAGTCCTAGGGCTTACCTAGGTTAAGCTTAGCATCTGGGGGACTTGAGTAGAACACAAACAGGCAATTAGTAACATTTGGTAGGGCATGGCATTGGACATTCAGTGGCTGATGTAGAAAGAAAGGCACTCCCCTGGAATCCTGTGCTGTACAGGCCAGCTCTGTATAGCTGTCTTCAAAATGCAAGGACAGTTCAAGTGTTGTCAGACTTCTATTTTCAGGCAACTGACTCAAGCCACTAGACATCTAAATTTAGGTGTTTACATATGATCTAGGTATCCAAGCTTGGAGAGCAATTGGTTGACTGGATACAGACATTTGCCTCATCTCTTTCTAAACCACTAATTGTATTGACAAGACCTCTACTTTCTGTAATGGGAACCTGGGCATTTATCTCACATGCAGACATCTAAAATTAGAAGTCTTAATCACAGAGCGAAATCGCACCACTAACTTTTAGATACCTAATTAGGATAAATTAATTGAAAACTAACAAAGGACCTTTGTACCATTTTTGAGCCTTCTTATGCTTTCATCTACCCTTAATTGGAAAGTGTAGATGACCATATTGCCTTCTTCTGCCCAGAACTTTAATCGATTGCAGGAATCATAAAAAATCAGGAACAGATCCTGGACTTCCCAGGGAAAAAAAACAAAAAACCAAAAAACCAAAACAAAAAACAAAAAAACAAAAAAACAAAAAAAAAACAAAAAAAAAAAAAACCAGCAGTTGCAGCTTTAAAGAGGTTTGCTTTCTCATTCTTTGCTTTCTCATTCTGAATGGTCACAGAATATCAGTTTAGAATTTCAATACATGGATTGTTTTGTTACCTCATCAGCAGTGACTCAGTGACAAAAGTAATAAGAAAGAGTTACAGAACAAATAGCAATGGTGGCTCATTTATTCCACCCAGCTACCAGCACCAGCCAAGACAGCTGAGGATTTGGGTAGCCTTACTATCAGGGGTTCATGCCAATACAGAAAACCTGCTGAGCTTGAGCAACAGTGTCAGAATCAAATCTGTTTTGGCTGATCTGGCATACAAAGTGAGCAAGCGTAATTTTCATCTCTCTGCAGTTGTCTATGTGGACTCTGTCTTTGAAAATGTTTGCTAATGCTTTTGTATTATTATGTTTTAAGAAATACCAGGAGATCATTTTTTTTCTTATTAACTAAAGGAGGTACAAAGGGTTAACTACCAGCTAAAGATAACTCTGGTGAAGTTGAAAGACTGCAATCATAACATGAATACTAAACTGTGGAGTAAAGACCACACAGACACCAGGGTTCTTTTAGGATCAGTAACTGCTACTACTTTATTGATGACATAACTACATTCTCTCTTACTGAGGGCCTAACTTCATTTCTCATATCGAGGGCATAACTTCATTATTCTTGGTGCATCCCCATATTGAGGACAGGCTCCCTTCTTATACTATTTGCCCCACAGCAGTCCTTTCCCACTCACTATTCATTGGTCAACAACTTTGCCCGGCAACAGCAAACACCCAGCAACTTCCATGCCTTAATGGCTGGAGAACAAGCAACCTGAGATGGCAGGGCATCTCCTGAATCACCCCTCTTTGTTCCCTCTAAACTCTTTACATTCTTGATAGTCTCATCGTTAAGAGCCCGATGTTATCACCAACCATGGGGCTTGCAGACCCCCATGGCCAAACACTCTCACATCTCCCCCTTCTTTATTAACATAAAAAAGTGCGATTAACACAAATTAAGAAAGCATGGTTAACACAAACTAAAACACAGAGAAAAACTACCAGGCATACTAATTCTATCTTTAACAAACTTTGTAACCACATCCCTAGGAGAGGCAGGCACTGAGTGCTGCTCAGCCGGGGAGGCTCTGGCTGCCCCTCCAACTCCTGGAGTCCTTGTTTGTGGGTCCTGCATATGCCAGTGGGACCCACCCATACATTGTTTTTTGTTTGAGCTGGAGTCCAAACCGAGGAGGAGAGTGCTGTGATCATGTTAAGGCAGATGATGAGATGGCTGGACGGACCCATCGTGCTGACACCCACCTAGGCCCGGCTCCTGTTAAAACATAAGCACAACCTCAAACCGAAGTTATTAGAGTGTAGGGCCCTTCCCAATGATTGGTGCTGTAATTTTTTACCATGACTTGTGCTTTCTTTAACTGAGTTTCTCCAGGATCTGTCTCCCAGATCTGTCTGTCGCCTTTTCTCCTGCCTGGACAGATGCAAGGACCTTCCTCTGTCCATGGATTTAAAAATTTAAGAACATAGCTTGCTTTAGCTATCTTTTCATGGGGGTCACACCCCTATTCCCCCTTTTTTGTTTTAGAAGCACAGCTTTTAGTGTACCATGGGCCTGTTCAATAATTGCTTGACCCATGGGGAGAATGAGGTATGCCCGTCAGATGTTGAATACCCCACTGTTGAAAAAAAAGTAGGTTGCATGGGCCCCATATCCTGGCCCGTTATCTGTTTTAATCATTTTTGGAACTCCTAATTTCGCAAAAGCTGACAGAAGATGTTTATACACAACCGTTGCCTTTTCTCCTCCTGCATGAACAAATGGAAAAATATAATCAGAAAAGGTATCATTTGAAACATAAACATAGAAAAGTTTTCCAAATTCTGGCAAGTGTTTAACAAACAGTCCTTTTTACTATTAATGTCCATGGCTGGGGGAGCATAGTTGGAGATGGCAATCCTGGATGAAGTGCTCCTGTTAGCGTTAAAGACACATAACCACCTGAGTTATATGAGGTGCTTGGATATGGATACAACAATGGTCTACCCTGTCTTTCAGATATCCACATACCCCATGTTCACCAGGGAAATTTTAGGTTGGATCTTAGGAAGAACTTCTTTACTGAAAGGGTTGTTAGACATTGGAACGGGCTGCCCAGGGAAGTGGTGGAGTCACCATCCCTGGAGGTCTTTAAAAGACGTTTAGATGTAGAGCTTAGGGATATGGTTTAGTGGGGACTGTTAGTGTTAGGTCAGAGGTTGGACTCGATGATCTTGAGGTCTCTTCCAACCTAGAAATTCTGTGATTCTGTGATGTTCTTTGATCAGGAGCATGTCTAAAGCCATTCTGTTCTGCAAGGTCATTTTTGTTGTAGCCTGTAATTGTAAATTCAGGTCCTTAAATCCCTTTTTAGTGGCTTTTGCTAACCTATCAACCTGTGCCATCAGATTATACAACATTTCCCTGTTCTGGTATGTGGCTATCGGACCAAAGAAGGATTCGATTGCCCACCCGATTTTAACTCCAGTAGAGGGTTCCTGCCACTCATCATCTTTTTGGCTCTGATTTTCTAGATCTCTTCTTGTTCTGATTAATACATTTTCTAGCCTCCCTCTAAATGGTGACCTTTTCCAAATTGGACACAATGTGGGCAGGCCCAAAGTGATTTCCCTTGCTGGTCCATTTAAGGAAAGATGTGTTGTCCAGGTTCCGTCATTGGCTGCCCATACAAAGTGTCCCATACTTTGTATAGTGGAGTATTCACAATCCACAAGATGTTTTCCTGTCTGCTTCAAGCTTCCTCTGGTTTTAATTCTTCTACAAGTGCAGCCAGCTACCAAAGCAATTTTCACTGGTAATAAAGTTATTTGCTTCAGATCCAAATCACAATCCAGGATTTTTGAACAGTTCCACCAAGGGACGCTTACCACCGTTTCTCTTTTACTTGTTTCTGCACGGGTGACTGTATATATTTGATCAGTCTGATTTACATTATCTTATTTTCTGGTCCACCTTATACACCAGGGGGTATCTCCTCCATATTGAAATTTCTGTAGAATGCTCATTGTCCATGCACTATCCCATCCTTTTATTTCTTTAATCTCATCTTCTTCCTGACATTCCCACGTGACTTCTTCTTTTGGTATTTTTGATGTTTGAACCTGCCAGTCGGTATAGGTGCACTCCACAGTCCAGAGCCCAGCGGCAGTAATCTTTCCTTCTATCCTCCGGCAGTCCTCCATATTCATTGTCCTTGTCGTGAGTCCATTATTAACATAGGTTGTGGTGGTGGTCCATTTAGTAGTTCTTTCCTCTTTGCATTGAATGGTTTTATTCTCTCCTATTTGAGGAAGTGGATAAGTTTTTATTCCCCATTCAAGTGGATCTCCCGCGGCCCTTGGTATTGGTAAACATGCTGTTATTCGACTTGTATTTTGCATTTTCGCAAAGTCCTTTATCAAACCAATCATCAGATTTTCCTCCCGATATCTAGGTGGCAATTGGATTATCTGTGGTGGTACCGATGGTTGGACTGATCTCTTCCTTTTTCTCCTTACCTCAGAAATTCTAATGTAACTAGATCCTGCCGATGTTCCATTATTATAAGAGCCTTGGTAACTTCCTAAATCCTCCTTAGTGACTCTTCTAATCATACGAGTCACTTGTCCTCTCAGTCTGATCTCAGCCTTATGCCTTTCATCCTTTAGGACCAATTCATTATTCCTAGTCCAATTGACCTTAACTTTGCTGTTGTTTTGTAACGTGCAATAAATGATCACGTCACTTCCTAAAGGGGTTGAATAATTCTTATGTCCAGGGCTAATTCCACAGTCCTTTTCCCTTTTCACAATCAGAATTAGTGTCCCATAATCTGTACTCACATTGACTTCCACTAGGCACCTATATTTTCCTTGATCTTGTAAAATTAAGTCCCAAAGTCTCAGTCCTACATCATCTTCCTGTGGTTTAGCCTTATAAAATTTGTCCCCTGCTTCTCCTTTCTTTTCCCACTCATCCTGCGACTTCTGTCTTTTCTCATTGTCATAAATAAGTTTGGGACCTTGTGGGGGGGCACGAATTCTTTCCCATATTACCCTAATTCCAGACAAAGACAAAGTCATTGGAGTGTTATTAGTTACCTTGCAGATCAGAGTGGCATTACTTTCGACATATCCTGTTTGACTATTATTTATCTGGGGAATTTCCAAGAAGGTGGGGTTTGCCAGATTATTTTGCAGTGGTACAGAGATCAATATAAGGATCCTATACCAAAATCCAGACATTTTAAACACTCTGTAACTTCAGTTTTGTAGGACCCACAACCTGTGCACTCCACAGTCTTGGTACCCTTTTCACTCGGGTGTAGTGTATCCAAGCATCCACCCCTTCTACCTTAACAGCTGTAAAGGTGGTTAACAGTACTTGATAAGGTCCGGCCCACCATTCTTTCAAGGGTTCTTCATTCCAGTTCTTAACGTACACTTGGTCTCCTGGCTGAATGTCGTGTACAGGATTTTTCAAGGACAGTGGTCGGTTCCACACTAAGACACTTCGAAGTCGAGCTAGAGTATTACCAAGAGACAACACATAGTTATAGACCTCCTGTTTTCCTGTTATTGCATATTAGGGTTTGGTTCCGGAGACTGATAGGGTTTTCCATACATGATTTCATAAGGGCTTACTGACATTCCGCTTCTGGGTTTTATTCTTATTCTTAATAGGGCTATGGGCAGAGCTTGTGGCCACTGTATCTTAGCTTCCTGACAGATTTTACTAATTTGTCCCTTTAAGGTCTGATTCTTTCCACCTGTCCACTAGATTGGGGACTCCATGGTGTATGTAAATTCCAAGAAATTCCCAACAACTGGCTCACATCTTTGACTACAGATGCAATAAAATGTGGTCCCGTCTGAGGATATCCCCAACGGTACTCCAAACCTTGGAATAATCTCTTGTAGTAACCATTTCACTGTTTCCTTTGCCTGATTGGTGCGACAGGGAAGAGCTTCCAGCCATCCAGAAAAAGTATCAACTCCCACTAACAGATACCTGTATCCTCTAGTCCTGGGTAATTCTACAAAATCAACTTGCCAATAGTCACCTGGCTCTATTCCCACTCTAATCCTTCCCATCTCAGCATGTTTTCTAGCTACTGGATTATTTTTCAAACAAATTTCACATTTTGACATCACTGACTTTGCCATTGTTAACATGCATGTAGAGATAATACTTCGCTTTAAGTATGCTACCATTGCTTCTGCACCCCAGTGACATTCATTGTGTTTGGCCTGCAATACCTCTCGCATCACCAGGGGAAGTACTATCACTTGAACTGTGGCAGTTACATACCATCCATCAGCATTCTTTTGAGCTCTCAGAAGGTTTGCCAATTTTTCATCCTCTGGCGAATATCTTGGTTCTTTCTCGTTAAAACGAGAAAGGCCTACCTTAAGTGGTACCAAAGCCATCACCTTCCATGCTTTCCAGGCAGCTTGTCGGGCTGTTTGGTCTGCCAGTAGATTCCCTTCTGACACTTATGATGTTCCCCCTTGATGGGCCTTGCAATGCATTATGGCCACTTGCTTAGGCTTCTGTACAGCATTTATCAGGCTTAGTACTTCTTTCTGATATCTTATGTTAGATCCTTGTGAGGACAATAGTCCCCTCTCTTTCCATAATGCTCCATGGACATGGACTACTCCAAAAGCATATTTTGAGTCTGTCCATATGTTTACCACCATTTCCTCACTCAGTTCCAATGCTCGGGTTAAGGCTATTAGTTCTGACAGTTGTGCTGAGGTTCCAGACGGTAGGGGTTTCACCTCGACTACAGTCTTCAAGGTGGTCACAGCATATCCTGCATACCGAGTTCCATTTTCCACAAAACTACTACCATCAGTAAAAAGTTCCCAGTCATACTTTTCAAAGGGTACATCCTTCAAGTCCTCTTGGCTGGCGTGAGTGTGTTCGATTACTTCCACACAATTATGTTCCAATAATCCTTCTTCTGGAACAGTTCCTAGAAAGACTGCTGGATTTAACAAGTTAGTCGTTTTCACAGTTACATCATCTTATTCAGTTAGTATTGCCTGGTATTTCATCATCTGACTGGGTGATAACCGGGGCCCCCCCTTTTGCTCTAAAACAGTTGTTACCATATGTGGCACAAAAACTTCAATATGTTTTCCCAAGGTATGTTTTCTTGCTTCCTGAATTAAAAGAACTGTTGCTGCTACCGCCCACAAACATGAGGGCCATCCTGCACTTACAGCATCCAGCTGTTTAGAAAAGTATCCCACAGGTCTTTTCCAATTTCCCAGTTGCTGAGTTAGTACCCCTAATGCCAGTCGTTGTCTTTCATGTACAAATAACTGAAAGTCTTTTGACAAGTCTGGTAAACCCAGAGCTGGTGATTTCATTAAAGCGTCTTTAAGCTTCTGGAAAGCTTCTCTCTGTGGTTTTTCCCAAACAAAATTCTGTGCCTTCTGGGCTTCGTAAAGGGGCTTAGCTATGAGTCCGTAATTCATTATCCATAATCTGCACCACCTGGCCATTCCCAGAAAAACCCTTAGTTCATGTAAGTTCTGAGGTTCTGGGGTGGCACAAATGGCTTTTATTCTATTAACTCCCAGGCTCCTCTGTCCTTGGGAAATTTCACAACCCAGGTATGTCACTGTCGTGCACGCAATTTGTGCTTTCTCCTTTGAAACCTTATAGCCACCCATTCCAAGTTGATTCAAAATTTAGATAGTTACCTGAATACAAAGTGATTCACTCTCTCTGGCAATCAAGATGTCATCCACATATTGCAACAGCAAATACTGACTCCTGGGTACCTGTATTTGCCCTTGCGTAGTCCAGATTTCCAGTTCCTTAGCCAGCTGGCTTCCAAAAAGGATCGGGCTATTCTTAAAGCTTTGTGGGAGTCTTGTCCAAGTTAGTTGTATCTTTCGTCCGTTCTGTGGATTCTGCCATTCAAAAGCAAACAACTTCCTGCTGCTCTTGTCAAGGGGTATGCAAAAGAAGGCATCTTTTAGATCTATTACGGTAAACCATTTATAGTTTTCTCTCACAGATGTTAACAATGTGTAGGGATTGGCCACCACTGGGTGGATGTCCTTTGTTATTTCATTTATTGCTCTGAAGTCCTGCACTAGTCTATACTCACCCTTTGGTTTCTTTACTGGAAAAATTGGAGTATTATATTCTGATTTGCATTCTTCCAAAATTTGATATTTGAGAAATTCATCAATAATTTTCACTATCCCCTGCCTAGCTTCCATCTTGAGTGGATATTGTTTGATTAGAACAGGCCTGGCTCCTTCCTTTAGTTCGACCTTTACCGGTTGTGCCAGTTTCGATTTCCCTGGTACACCTGTTTCTCATACTGTCGGTATAACTGCATTCTCTACTTCCCTTGGAATTTTAACCAGGGGTTTATCTTTGATCATCAGGATTTGTCCTGTTTTGGACTCAGGTACCTTCATTATTAATTCTCCATCCTCAAAGGTTATTGTTGCATCTAATCTAGCCAATAAATCTCGTCCCAAGAGTGGGATTGGGCACTTCGGTACATACAAAAATTAATGGGTTAATTCCTTACCTCCAAAACGCAAATCAAGGGGTTGTAGGAATGGCCGTGCCTCCTCCTTCCCTGTGGCCCCTACTATCGTAGTCATCTTATTTCCCAATTGTCCTTTTAAACTATTCAACACTGAATATGTCACTCCTGTATCTACTAAGAACCTCACTTCTTTATCTCCTAATTGAATCTTTACGAGAGGTTCTTTTGTTGTTTTCTGTTCCATGTCTAGTCAGCTACTAAAATCCCCCAGTACCATAGTCTTGGCGGCTTCCTGATTCTGAAATGGGGTATTTAAGAATTGGTTTCCCTTACGGGGGCACTCGTTCTTCCAATGCCCTTCTTTCCTACAATAAGCACATTGTAGCCTGCCTGTAGCCTCCTAGCCTGCCCCCCCAATTTCCTCCAAGATTCCCACGACCCCTTCCTATTTCAGCCCCTCATCCCCTGGGGGCTCCTCTCCCTCTCCCTCAGGGTCCTGGATTTTCTCCGCCTTGGATCACGGCTAACAAGTTATGTTATTGCCTCCTAGTGGATTCTTTTTCTCTATTATTATATACTTTCCAAGCTATTTCCATTAATCTATTCATATTCCGTAAATCTGCTCCCTCTAATTTCTGCAGTTTTTCTGAATGTCCTCTTGTGATTGTCCCAAGAAAATGAGGGCTAATTGGGCTTTTGCTTGCTCCATTTCTGTATCCAGATCAGTATATTTCCTTGCCGTCTCCTTCAGCCTTTCCAAAAACTCTGAGGGCGATTCGGTCTTTTCTTGCCTAATGTTATATAACATTGACTAATTAATGGTTTTTGGTATAGCACTTTGTACACCTATCTGTACCCAGTCCCGATACCTTTTCAACCTTCTCATTCCTTCTCCAGTGTTATAATTCCACTGTGGATCTTCAGTCGGAAAATTCTGATCTATGTATCCCTGCACTAACCCATTTCGGATGTCTTCCCTTGCACTTTCCTTCGCTGCCCTCAATACCATATCTTTTTCAGTTGAATCCATCAAAGTGTCTAATATTACTTGAAGATCATCCCAGTCTGGTTTCTGGGTTTTGATTATCATTTTCACTACCCTAGCTACTTTGTCTGGCTTTTCCCAATATGTTCCTGCCACCTGTTTCCAGATCACCAAGTCTCCTGGGGTAAACGGGACCTTAAAATATACTGGCCCCTCTGCCCCTACCCCTTGTCTGAGAGGGGCGATCATATTCCCTCTCTGTTCTCGTTTTCGGGTTCTGTGTGATACTGGGGTGGCTGGAGTTTCTATCCCTTCTTCTTCTACTTCTTCACTACTTTCACTTTCCCTAACTGCCTCTCGATCACTGTCGTGGTTTAACCCGGCCGGCAGCTAAACAACACACAACCGTTCGCTCACCCTCCCCCCTCCCTCTCTGGGATGGGGGAGAGAAACGGAAAAGTGAAACGAGAGTTGAGACAAAGACAGTTTATTAAGATAGGAAACAATAATAATAATAATAATAATAATAATAATAATAATAATAATAATAGCTGTTGGGATCCTCCTGCCACTCCAGAGATACAGATGGGTTCTGTCCCTTTATAGGTTGATGCCATTAGAGTACATTGTGCACCGGTGTCTACTAAAGCTTTATACTTCT
>JAACYP010017528.1:0-10353 GCA_011076525.1 Nettapus auritus | reverse complement strand
AGCAGCGGTTTGTGCTTTCTTTTCTGCCTGCCACGATCTTAAAGTCTTAGTCACCAGCCGCAACGTAGCCATCACCTCAACAGCCTTAGTATTCCCACGGGACGCTGCTTGCCATATTTTTTCCCGTGCTTGATCCCAAGTTTTTAAATCAAATACAGTGGAAGCCATTGAGGGGAACCCTTGTTTTCGCAAGAATTTCAATAATTGCTTTATCTTAAGCGATCTTAAGCGACAGAGGTGCAAAACAACATCGCTTATTGGCTCAGCTCTGGTCAGCAGTGGGGCCCTTACCAAACATGGGGCAGCTTCTAGATCCTTCTCACAGAAGCCACCCCTATGGCCCCCTTGCTACCAAAACCTTGCCACGTAAACCCACTGCACTATGTGGAAGTGCAGAGGAAAGAAATTACTCTCTAGTTCCCACAAATGAGCAATGCTTGACCATGTCCTTGAAGCAGGACCTCAATGCACGTAGCCGGTGTTCGGGAGGAGGACAGACATTTTCGCAACAAGAGCCCACCCCTCCCCTCTTCCTCCTTTTTCCACCTTTTATTGCTGAGTGTGACATCATATGGTATGGAATATCCCTTTGTTTGGTTTAGGTCAGCTGCCCTGGTGATGTTTCTTTCTCACATTTTTGCCCACCCCCCAGGAGGGTTAGAGAAAGTCCTGATACTGTGCCAGCACTTCTCAGCAGCAGACACAATAAAGGTGTGATACCACTGCTGTTCTAGCTACAAGTGCAGAGCGTGGCACTGTATGGGCTGCTGCAGGGAAAGTTAACATCCCAGCCAGACCCAGTACACACCTCCTATTCCAGGGATATTATACCCTTGTGGCTTGCTTCATTGCTGTACAGGTTTCACACTCATGGGTGAATGGTGTGATGGCCTCAATGGTCAGGTCCACCCCTTGATCACAAGCCCATCTGTATGCGGCACCCCTCCCCAGATATCCTGATGTTTCATGGGCCCATCATAGAATGAATCATAGAATGGCTTGGATTGGAAGGGACCTCAAAGATCATCTAGTTCCAACCCCCCTGCCATAGGCAGGGATGCCACCCACTATATCAGGTTGCCAGGGCCTCATCTAACCTGGTCTTGAACACCTTCAGGGATGGGGTATCCACAACCTCTCTGGGCAACCTGTTCCAGTGCCTCACCACCCTCTGAGTGAAGAATTTCCTCCCACCCTCTCATCTAAATCTACCCTCTTTTAGTTTTAAACCATTCTCCCTTGTCCTGTCATCTAATCGAGCAAAAAATCGCTCTCCATCTTTTTTATAAGCCTCTTTAAATACTGAAAGGTTGCAATGAGGTCACCCCAGAGCCTTTTCTTCTGTAAGCTGAACAGCCACAGCTTTCTCAGCTTTCTCTTATTAGGAGAGCTGCTCCAGCCTCTGGATCATCTTTGTGGCCCTCCTTTGGACCTGGACCCGTTCTAACAGAAAAACATCCTTCTTGTGCTGGGGGCTCCAGACTCAGATGCAGTATCTCAAGTGGGGCCTCACAAGGGCAGAGTAGAGGGGGACAGTCACAGAATCACAGAACTGTAGGGGTTGGAAGGGACCGCGAAAGATCATCGGGTCCAACCCCCCTGCCAAAGCAGGTTCCTCAGAGCAGGCTGCCCAGGTAGGCGTCCAGACGGGCCTTGAATATCTCCAGAGAAGGAGACTTCACAACCTTCCTAGGCAGCCTGTTGCAGCGCTCTGTCACCCTCACCGTGAAGTTCTTTCGCGTGTCGGTGCGGAACTTCCTGTGCTCTATCTTGCAGCCATTGCCCCTTGTCCTGTCCCCACAAACCACTGAGAAGAGGTTGGCTACATCTGTCTGTCTCCCACCCCTCAGATATTTGTACACATTGATGAGATCCCCTCTCAGTCTTCTCTTCTCCAGGCTGAACAGACCCAGGTCTCTCAGCCTTTCCTCATAGGGAAGATGCGCCAGGCCCCGTGTCATCTTTGTGGCCCTCAGCTGCACTCTTTCCAGGAGATCCCTGTCTTGGCCACCAGGGCACACTGCTGGCTCACGGTCAACCTGTTGTCCACCAGGACCCCCCCCAGGTCCTTCTCCGCAGAGCTCCTCTCCAGCACGTCTTCCCCCAGCCTGTACTGATATATGTGGTTGTTCCTTCCTAGCTGCAGGGCTCTGCACTTGCTCTTGTTAAACTTCATTTGGTTTCTTCCTGCCCAGCTCTCCAGCCCACCCAGGTCTCGCTGAATGACAGCACAGCCTTCTGGCGTGTTGGTCACTCCTCCCAGCTTTGTATCATCAGCATACTTGCTGAGGGTGGACGCTATTCCCTCATCAAGGTCGTCGATGAAGATGTTGAACAAGACCGGACCCAGCACTGACCCCTGGGGAACACCGCTAGTCACAGGCCTCCAGCGGGACTCTGCTCTGCCGATCACCACCCTCTGAGCTCGGCCAGTCAGCCAGTTCTCAACCCACCTTACTGTCCACTCCTCTATCCCACTCTTTCTCAGCTTTGCTAGCAGGATGTTGTGGGAGACAGTATCAAAAGCCTTGCTAAAGTCAAGGTAGATGACATCCACCACTCTCCCCCCATCTACCCAGCTGGTGATGCCATCGTAGAAGGCAACGAGGTTGGTTGAGCACGACTTCCCCTTGGTGACTCCATGCTGACTACTCCTCGTAACATTCTTCTCTTCCAATTGCTTGGAGATGGCATCCAGAACAAGCTGCTCCAACACCTTTCCAGGGACAGAGGTGAGACTGACTGGCCTGTAGTTTCCCGGATCCTCCTTCTTACCCTTCTTGAAGACCAGAGTGACATTGGCTATCCTCCAGTCTTCAGGCACCTGTTCTCCAGGACCTTTCAAAGATGATAGAGAACGGTTTGGCGATCACCTCTGCTAACTCCCTCAGCACACGCGGATGCATCCCATCGGGACCCATGGATTTGTGTGCGTTGAGCCCACTCAGATGCTCCCGAACCACTCTCTTGTCAACCAGGGGGGAGCCCGCCATTTCCCAGACCTTTTGTCCTCTCGCCAGGGGCAAGGTATCTCGGGGGAGTGTCCCTGTAGCAAAGACTGAAGCAAAGAAAGCATTCAGTATCTCCGCCTTCTCGGTGTCTCCCGTGACCAGGACACCCCCCCTCGTTCAGCAAGGGACCCACATTATCCCTAGTCTTCCTTTTGCTGTTTACATACTTGAAAAAACCCTTTCTGTTATCCTTTATCTCTTTAGCAAGCCTCATCTCTAGATGAGCTTTAGCCTTCCTCGTCACATCCTTGCAGGCCCTGACAACACATCTATACTCCTCCCAAGAGGACAGGCCCTTTTTCCACATTTCATAGACCTTCCTCTTCCTTTTGATCTTATCGATGAGCTCCTTGCTCATCCACGCAGGTTTCCTGCCCCCCTTCCCCGATTTCCTGTTCTTTGGGATGCACCGATCCTGAGCATGGAAGAAGTGCTGCTTAAATGTAGCCCAGCTCTCACAAGCACCCTTGCCCTCAAGCAACCTAGCCCATGAGATACTCCCAAGCAGGTCCCGGAAGAGGTCAAAGTTGGCTCTTCGAAAGTCCAGGGTAGCAATCCTGCTTTTTTTAGCCTTACTTCCTCTGCCTAATTCCATCTGGAACTCCACCATCTCGTGGTTGCTGCATCCCAAGCTGCCCCCAACCTTCACATCCCTAACAAGGTCCAGGAGCACCCCCCGCCTCATCGGCTCCTTCACCACCTGCGTCAGAAAATTGTCCTCAACGCATTGTAGGAACCGTTTGGACTGCGTCTGCCTGGCCAAGTTGCTTACCCAGCAGATGTCTGGGTAATTGAAGTCCCCCATGAGGACCAGCGCTCGTGATCGTGAAGCTTCCCTTGACCTGCTGGCCGCACCTCTTTTGATGTAGCCCAGGATGCAGTTGACCTTCTGGGCTGCAATCACACACAGCCGGTTCATGTAGAGCTTTACATTGAACAGAACCCTTCAAGTCCTCTGCTGGGCTGCTCTCAATGAGTTCTTCTCCCAGTCTGCACTCATGTCTGAGACTGCCCCAGCGCGGCACCTTGCACTTGGATTTGTTGAATGTCAGTAGGTTCACATGGGCCCACTTCTCACGCTTGTCCATATCCCTACCTTATATTGTATCAACCTTACCACTCAGCTTGGTCTCATCTGTAAATTTGCTGGGGGTGCACTCGATCCCACTGTGTCATTGATGAAGATAATAAACAATACCGGTCCCAGGATAGACCCCTGAGGTACAACAGTTGTCACCGGCCTCCACTTGGACATAGAACCATTGACCACCAACATAGAGCCATTGACCACCATACATTGACCACTGAGCTACAAACAGCTCACACTTACATCCACAGTCCAGGTCCACCTGAGCCATTTCGGTTTTCAAAGTTTGATCCACCTCTTTGTTATTCTGATGTTCTTCAGTAGCGCGACTCTTGGGCATGTGGGCATCTACATGAGGTACCTTTACAGCCATGTTCCCTACCCAGGCAGCAATATCTTGCCACAGTGTAGCAGCCTCGATAGGTTTACCTCTGCACTGCCAGTTGCTCTGTTTCCATTGCTGTAACCACGCACACAGGGCATTTGCCACCATCCATGAGTCAGCATAGAGATACAGTACTTGCTGCTTTTCTCTTTTGTCAATTTCTAGGGCCAGTTGTATGGCTTTTACTTCTGCATACCTACTCGACTCACCTTCCCCTTCTATGGCTTCCACAACTTGTCATGTGGGACTCCACAGAGCAGTTTTTCATTTCCGATTGCTCTCTACCACGTGGCAGGATCAATCAGTGAACAACACGTACTGCTTTCTGTCTTCTGACAACTCATTATATGTTGCTGCCTCTTTGGCACAAGTTACCTCTTTGTTCGATACTCCACTTACTCTACGTAGTGTCGGTTGCATGGTGTGTAGTGAGGATTTTCCCTTTGAACATCCAATATAACACAGGTAGCCGTGGTGCCAAGAGGAAGTGTGCTTCTCTACCAACAACTTCTGAAGCAGCTCAAACCCCCCTCATATGCTGTTAGTATCTCCTTTTCAGTTGGGGTGTAATTGGCTTCTGATCCTCGATAGCCCTGGCTCCAGAACCCCAGAGGTCGACCTCGAGTTTCTCCTGGGGTCTTCTGCCAGAGGCTCCAGGTGAGGCCATGCTCCCCAGCTGCAGTGTAAAGCATGTTTTGCACAGCTGGTCTGGTACGGACAGGCCCAAGGGCTACTGCACGAGCTATTTCTTGTTTGATTTGTTCAAAGGCCTGTTGTTGCTCAGGACCCCCCTCGAAATACTTCCTCTTTCGAGTCACTCGATATAGAGGACTCCCAAGCTGACTGTAGACTGGAACATGCATTCTCCAGAACCCCACAAGGCCCAGGAAAGCTTGTATTTCCTTTTTGCTAGTTGGTAGAGACATTGCTGTTATTTTGTTGATCACATCCGTTGGAATATGGCGACGTCCATCCTGCCATTTTACCCCCAATAATTTGGATTATTTTCTTCTCTTTCTCAAAAACCTTTTCTGCTGTGTTGCCCCATATGATGATATCATTGATGTACTGCAGGTGTTCGGGAGCTTCCTACTGTTCCATTGAAATCTGGATCAGTCCATGGCAAATGGTAGGGCTGTGTTTCCACCCCTGGGGCTGTCAATTCCAGGTGTACTGGACACCCCTCCAAGTGAAAGCAAACTGTGGCCTGTGGCCGTTTGGGATAATGTGAGGTACCGTAGGACACATTCATACTGGCTCTGGGGATGAGTAAGATTTAGCCATCAAATGGGTTAAAGCTCATCCCAATCTGACTGTCCTTTCCTTTTTTACCTTATCACAGTTTTTCTGACCTCCCTCTAGGTGGGGTGTTTTCTTACATTTTCTAACACTTTTATTAAAGGGGTCCCTTTTTCTAATCCTGGGACATTCCTCATATTTTCTGAGGACTCTAAGATCTGTTTCATTCTTACACTGATCAGGCTGTGCATGTCTCCCTGCAGCTTTCTCTTTTTGTCTTTCTCTTCTTGAGGGACTCTAACCCCTGTTAAAGGAACTGCACTAGCCTCACCAGTCATGGATTCTCACACCACTGGAGACTTTATCCACTAGGACTTTGCAGCCCCTTCATGGAGGGCAATGCCAGTGAGCTGACAGGTACCCCGTTTCAATTCCCACATGTACACACACACAGTTCCTTTCACCTTGAGTTTCCTGACGCTGCAGCAAGGGAGTGGCACAAATCCACCCTGGTATGAGCGGGGACTCGAACCCAACCTAGCATGAGGAGGGACTTCAACCCCCACCTTGTTTCTGTATATTATCATTCACCTGTCATTGCTGCTTGGCCTGGAGGTCCCAAAAGGGAAATTCCCTTTTATGCAGGCTCTGGATATCCGAGTCCAAACAGCTCACGATGGTGAAGTGACCTAGAGTCCCATGTGGGGTGCCAGAAGTTTTAGGGGATCCCATTGTTTCCCCTAGCAGAATAGGTCTCCCCAGGCATCCAGAATTCACTCACGGAGTCAACTCTTAATGTAGTGAGAATTTAATGGTACCCATATATCAGTTTAAGCTGGGTGCCTCCAAGTGTTATTCGTAGGTTCATGCCTGGTGTACCTAGCCAATAAGTACACAGAGTTGGAATCTACACGAAGGTCTTTTAATTAATTCTTCACAGAATCAGGTGCTTGGTGATTTTTCACAAAGCAGGTGCATCTCTGACTTGAAGTACTGTTATTTATACACAGCTAACTTGTGAAACTATCTCCCTAGCTATTTCTGATTAGTTGTCCTAGCTCAGCTAGCTTATCTCCTATTGAGTATGCATGTTACAGAGGACTGGGGGACTGATGGATGCATGCACCCATACACACATGCCCCAAATCCCACGTTTCCATACATTTCCATTTCGATTGATGTGTTTGTTAATAATTATACTAATGACCCTTAATGAGCAAAAGGTTGCTATGGGTCAGTCTGGAATCTTCCTTTAGCCTCTTCCTCGTTCTTGCTTTCATCCCTTATTTCCTTTGTTTTTTCTAGCTCAAGTCTACCAGTCTCCATGTTTTCTTCAGCTCAGGGCTACACAAGGAGGGACACCACTCAAGAGTTTCCCTGGGTTCTTATACCCATAAAATCTTCATATTGTCTGCTATAGTCCAATCAGTTCTTGACACATATATGTTATGTTCCTTCAGACTGGTGGTTCTTTGATGCGGGGCAGGATGGCTTCTATTATCTTCCAGGTATGGCTCTCATCCATTGCTCTCCTTGGTTAGCACATTCCCCCTCCCCCCATCTGCGTCACCCAGGCCCCAGCACAATTCTGCTCATTGGTGCTCAATCACCACTTATGCAGAGCTCATACACTGAGGCCTTAGGTTTCACCAAATTTACTCTACTAATGCTAAACAATAGTACCTCAGATCCTTACAAAACAGTGTCTTGTTTCCTTTTCAATAGCTTGAGGTGTCATGGGCCCATCGAACTATAAATAACTCACCATTATGTTGCCAGTCCAGATCTACCTGAGCCTCTTCAATATTAGCAGCCTGCTGGTTGTTTCGATGTACTTCAGTGGCCAGATTCTTGGGTATGTGAGCATGTACGTGGCATACTTTTACAACTAGGTTCTCTACCCAGGAGGCAATATCTTGCCACAGTGCAGCAGCCCAGATGGGTTTGCCTCTGTGCTGCCAGTTGTTCTACTTCCGTTCTTGTAACCACCCCCACAGGGCATTTGCTACCATCCATGAATCAGTAGAGAGATAGAGAACTGGCCACTTGTCTCGTTCAGCAATATCTAAAGCCAGCTGAATGGCTTTCACTTCTGCAAACTGACTCGATTCACCTTCTCCCTCAGCAGCTTCTGCAACTCGTCGTGTAGGACTCCATACAGCAGCCTTCCATCTCCGATGCTTTCCCACAATACGACAGGACCCATCAGTGAACAAAGCATATCTCTTCTCATCTTCTGGTAGCTTGTTGTACAGTGGGGCTTCTTCAGCACGGACCACTTCCTCTTCTGGTGATATCCCAAAGTATTTGCCTTCTGGCCAGTCCATAATAACTTCCAAGATTCCTGGGCGACTGGGGTTTCCTATTCGAGCCCACTGAGTAATCAGTGCAACCCACTTGCTCCATGTAGCATCAGTTGCATGATGTGTAGTGGGGACCCTTCCTTTGAACATCCAGCCCAGTACTGGCAGTCGGGGTGCCAGGAGGAGCTGTGCTTCAGTACCAACCACTTCCGAAGCAGATCAAACTCATATACTGATATTATCTCCTTTTTGGTGGGAGTGTAGCAGGCCTCAGATCCTCTGTATCCCCAACTCCAAAACCCGAGGGATTGACCTTGAGTTTCCCCAGGCTCTTTCTGTCAGAGGCTTCAGTTGGGGCCGTTCTCTCCAGATACAGAGCAAAGTTGTCCTGCTCAGATTGGCCCAAGGGCTACTGCATGAACTATTTCCTGCTTAATTTGTTCAAAGGCTTGTTGTTACTCGGGGCCCCATTTGAAATCATTCCTTTTACGGGTTACTTGATAGAGCGGGTTTACAATCAGACTGTAATTTGGAATGTGCATTCTCCAAAACCCCACGACACCTAGGAAAGTTTGTGTTTCTTTTTTGCTAGTTGGTGGAGACATAGCTGTTATTTTCTTGATCACATCCATTGGGATTTGACGACATACATCTTGCCATTTTACTCCTATTCCTTTTATGCTTCACAGGTTTTCAGGAGCTTCCCCCTGCTCCAGCGCAGACTGGATCAGTCCATGGCAAATGGTAGGGCTGTGTTTCCACCCCTGGGGCAGACGATTCCAAGTGTATTGGACACCCCTCCAAGTGAAAGCAAACTGTGGCCTGCACTCTGCTGATAGTGGGATGGAGAAAAATGCATTAGCAATATCAATTGTAGCATACCACTTGGCTGCCTTTGAATCCAGTTCATACTGGAGTTCTAGCATGTCCGGCACTGCAGCGCTCAGTGGTGGCGTCACTTCATTCAGGCCACGATAGTCCACTGTTAGTCTCCACTCACCATTAGACTTTTGCATTGGCCATATGGGACTATTAAATATAATAGTCCTGTAGCTGTTTAACCTTAACAAAATCTGAAGCACATTCAGGAGACATAACAATAAGAACACGATGGTCTGAACATCCCGAGGATATTCAAAGTCTTGGAGAGCTATCATAACTAGCCTGGAAGAGAAGAGGGTGGTGAAGGAGAAAGGGAGAGTGAACACGTGGGAAAAAACATCTCCCCCTCTCCCCTCCATAGACTGGCTCCCTGAAGAAAGAAGGCAATAGGTGTAATTGTTAATGGTTTCTGAGGTATGGTTTCCAAAGTATGGAGTCGACAGCAGTGCTGAGTACAAATACCAGGTTAGGCTCATAACGACAGGTCTGATCAGAGTGTGTTAAACTAAAATTGGTATAAGCATTAGACTTGCTTAATAGTTGCTAGTCACAATGTTGATTGCTTTAATCTCGCATCTGCTGCGCCTGTATTCCAAATTGTGTTTTATAGCACGTTACCTCCTGTATGTGATCCATGTTGTGCTGTTTATCTTTCCGGGCCCTGGTTTAAGATCGTTATGGTACTGTGCTGTGTAGCAATAGCTTATGATATGATAAAATGTCTGGTCATGACCCTAACCTAGTACTTGTACTCAGCACTGTCGTCGACTCTATACTTTGGAAACCATATCTCAGAAACTATTAGCAATTACACCTATTGCCAATTTTTTGTCAGGGAGCCAATCTGTGGAGGGGACAGGGGGAGATGTTTTTTCCCACGTGTTCACTCTCCCTTTCTCCTTCACCACCCTCTTATCCTCCGAGCGAGTTACGATAGTTCTCCAAGATGTTGAATATCCTTGGGATACTCAGACCAGCATGTTCCTGCTCCAGCTCCTGCAGCCGCTCCAGCTCGTGCAGCTGCTCCAGCTCCAGCTCCTGCAGTTGCTCCAGCTCCTGGGCCAGAGAAATGAGCTGTAGCCGTTAAAGTTGCACCTGCAGAAGGTATTCCAGCCCCAGTGTTAGACCCTATGGCTGGGCCAGAGAAACGAGCTATAGCAGTGCAAGTTGCCCCCGTAAACAAGGTGAAAAGATGGTACAGAGACTCAGGTCGCTTAGAACGCAGAGAGTCTTTTGCTGAGTCTAGGTGTAGAGAAGATGAGGCCAGGCCATCCAGGGAGCAGGAGGATGAAGATGAAGATGTATCAAAAACAGCAGTATCTACCCGAGACCTAGGCGAGTGTGAGCTACGAGATGTGCGAAGAGATTTCAGCCGCTGTATAGGTGAGCAGCTTGTCACCTGGCTGCTCCGGTGCTGGGACACTGGAGCCGAGAGCGTGGAATTAG
>JAACYP010017494.1:0-10384 GCA_011076525.1 Nettapus auritus | reverse complement strand
TATTCCTCTTATCTTTGATCACAGGGTATCAGTCTCTGTTTTACTTAGTATAATGACATGCCTTCAGTAAACCACATTTATACTGCACCACAGCTTGGAATGGCTTGATTACACAACTTGCTTCACTAATATTTTATTTTAAAAATGAGGTGTGAACCTGGGTATTGAAATTAATGTTTGCTTCAGATGGCACTGGGAGCTACAAAATTCGTCCTCAGACCAATTGTGGCAAAAGTGTACTGACTCAGAACCAAAGTTTTGATTTGTAAAAACATGTTAGAAAGCCTCAAACATCCCCTAAAAATTGTGATGTTTTCCCATAGATATCAGTTATTATCTCTTAAAAAAATACTGAAACCCATTTCAAAGTGAAGATATCCATTTAAAAAACAAAACAAGACAAAAAAAAAAAATACACTTCTGCCATCTTTCTTCCACCAAACTTGTATGTGATAAGCTACTGTCTTTAAACACTAACATATAAAAAAAAGCTTCTCCCACGTATACCCATTACTTAAGTACGCATCATTACTTGGCATTATGCATTTCTAAATACCAGCTTATTCTGGAAACAAAGCTAAGAAAGTATATTCTTATCGACATAGAAAGCCAGTAGAAAAAGATACAAGTGTGCAGCTTGTAGAGCAGTTCACGTCAGGAATGAATGAGGAAAAGGCACTCCACCTCACTTCGCTGTTCTACACAGTGTGTGTAATTTTTCAGTCACTGTTAGACTTTCGTTCACAGCAACGCAGATTAAGTAGCATTCTCATTACTCTCCATTCATTACAAGTTTTTCACTGGAAAAGTACATTGCTGTGAATATGCAACAAGAGATTTATTTATACTTTCAAGAATACTTTTTAGTAAAAACCATAAGAAGTTATCACGGATTTGGGGTAGGAGGTTTAAAAAAAACAATCTTCCAGCAGTATTGGACAATAAATGGCACAGAAACTATAGTAATGCTGATTCGTATTAAAGCAAACAATTTTGAATAGCATATGCCAACACAAATGTACCTGTACCAGCAGCCTGTTCAAATTGCAGCGTTGATTCACTGAAACCAAGTCTGAAGAGAACTGCAGTCATACGCACACCACTTGCCACAGCCAGGTAGAAGATTCCTAATGATACTAATGAAATTTCAACATCAAATGAAACCCCTACAGCACTATATTCTTTGCAAACTCTTTTCAGTTGCTGGGATTTATTGAGTTTCTTGTTTTCACTGCTGAGATCTGTGGCTGCCTTTTCAGGGGATACACTCACATCCTTGGCCGAGCTGCTGGCAGTGTCCTGCAGCACCAGCGCCAGCGGCCTGAAGGGAGGCTGGCCTGGAGGTAGTGGTTGCAGGGGGTGGTGAGCGAGGGCCCGTGAGGCAGCGGACCAGGGCGCAGCAGCAGGGGGAACATGGCAGCGCCTGGTGCAAGCAGGAGGACGCTTAAACCAGAGAAATGCAGCTGCCAGGGGTGGGACGGGTGACGGCGCTGGTAGTGCTGATGGCCGCAATAGCATCGAGTGCAGAGTGGCCGCCATGGATTGGGATGTTGTCTCTGCATCTGTTCCCAAACCCATCAGTCTTGCTTTCAAATGGCGGCACACAGTCACTGCTTTTTATTTCACCCGACTGCGTAGCCTGTGTGGCCGATGTCTTCTTTCCACTTTCCATGATCTCAGTGTCTCAGTTGCTAAGCACCAGGTTGTCATCACCTCAGCAGCTGTTGTATGTCCCCCCGAGGCAGCGTCCCATATAGTTGTCCCAGCATTTTCCCGAGTTTGTAAATCAAACACAACCAAGACTGTCGATAAGGCCCCATCCTTTAGCGCTTCCCAGCACACTAGCTCCCATTGTTCCTGCGGATCAAAAGCTCGTGCCCCCAAGGAGGCATTATCGGAGGTATGCAAGGTGGGAGCTGAAGGGGGCAGATGGGAGGGGCTCTGCGGCAGTGGTCCGCTGCCCTCTTCTTTGTCATTGTCATCCCTCAGGTCTATCAAATTACACCACTCTGGAGACCTTGCAGGCGCTGATCTTAGTTCAGCTGCTGTTATTGCATGGGCAGTGGCATTCTGTACTTCCTTTTCTGCCTGCCACAATCTTAAAGTCTCAGTCACCAGCCGCCATGTAGTCATCACCTCAGGAGCATTAATATCCCAATGGATACTGCTTCCCATATTTTTTCCCCCGCTTGGTCCCAAGTTTTTACATCAAATACTGTGAAAACCATTGAGGGAACCGCATCTTTTCACAAAAAATTCAATAATAGCTTTATCTTAAATGGATCATATTTTACTCCCCTTTCCATTAGGAGCTATGTTAGTAGTTTCACTATAGCCTCTTCCTCTGCTGAAAGGCCATCTCCCATGATTAATGCCCAGCCGCTCACCTGTCCTTCAGGTGATGTCCCGGGGTTGAAGCTGCAGTCCAACTGTGAGCTTGATTTGTTCGGCTGGGTTCCCTTCAGACGCTCGTGCAGTGCTGCTCCTCCCGTAACACGTCGAGGTCACCATTAGAAGGGAAGCAAGACATGGACTCCAGATGGCTCTTGAACAGGAGACATTTATTGACCTTTTCACTACTACATTTAATTTCCCGTAGCCCCACGTACTGTTCACGCACCTGATTCTGTCATAAAATTGGTTAAAGACCCTCAGATGCACCTTGAGCCAGCCAGCAAATAGCCACTGCCCAAAGCTCATCTTTAACACTGTAGCCAAATTACTTTATCTCAACCTTGCTCAAATTGTTGTTTCTACCTCATTATCTCTAATTCAGGGAAGTGTGAAACAGCATGAAGCCACCAGAAAATTCCTTTCCCACACATGCCTCTCCAATTTAGAGATGAGAATATCATGGGGGCATTGTCAAATGCATTGTACAAGTTCAGGTAGATGATGTCTGTTGCTCTTCCCCTATCTACCAATGCTGTAACCTTATTCATAGAATCATAGAATCATAGAATATCCCAAGTTGGAAGGGACCCATAAGAATCATCAAGTCCAACTCCTCAAACCACACAGGTCTTACCTAGAAGTTTAGACCATGAGACTAAATGCACAGTCCAATCACTTCTTAAATTCCAAAAGGCTTGGTGCAGTGACAACTTCACTGGGGAGCTTGTTCCGGTGTGCAACCACCCTCTCGGTGAAGAACCTCTTCCTGATGTCTAGCCTAAACCTCCACTGTCTCAGCGTGACAACATTCCTGCAGGTCCTATCACTGGTGATTATGGAGAACAGGTCGGCCCCTGCCCCTCCACTCCCCCTCTTGAGGAAGATGTAGGCTGTGATGAGGTCTCCCCTCAGCCTCCTCTTCTCCAGACTGAACAGGCCAGGTGACCTCAGCTGCTCCTCATATGGTTTCCTCTCCAGGCCCTTCATCATCTTCATTGCCCTCCTCTGGACATAGACGGCCACCAGATTTGTCAGGCACGATATGCCCTTAGTGAAGATGTTGACTGTCACCAATCACCTCCTCATTTTCTGTGTATGATTTTCCTGGAGTGCTGCAAAGGATGGCTATAAACTCTTCAGAAGGGACAAGGCAACAAAGGAGGGACAGTGGCATGGCTCTTTATATTAAACACTGTTTTGATGTTGTAGAACTCAGGGCTGGGAATGATAAGGTTATGTCCCTATGAATAAGGATCAGAGGGAAAGCCAACAAGGTGGGCATCCTGGTGGAGTCTCTTATAAACCTTCAAATGAGGTTGAAATGGATGAAGCATTATACAAGCGGTTGGTGAAAGTCATGTAATTGTCAGCACCTCTACTCATGGGGAACGTAAAGTTCCCGGACATACCATGGGAACACAATACAGCTCAGAGGAAGTGGTCTAGGAGGTTCCTGGAGTGTGTGGAAGATAGCTTCCTGACTCGACTGGTTACTGAGCCTACCAGGGGTGTGCCCCATTAGACCTGCTGCTCATGAACAGAGAAGGACTAGTGGGAGATGTGGTGGTCGGGAGCTGTCTTGGCCAGAGTGACCACAAATTGGTAGAGGTCTCTATTCTTGGTGAAGTCAAGAGGGAGATCATTAAAACTGCTACCTTGGACTTCCGGGAGGCAGACTTTGAGCCGTTCAGGACCCTGGCTCTAAGGGTTCCTTGGGAGTCAATCCTGAAAGGCAGGGGGGTGCAGAAAGGCTGGATGCTCCTCCAGAAGGAAGTCTAAATGGTCCAGGTGCAGGCTGTCCTGTGTGCCTTGAAATGAGACAGCAGGGAAGAAGACTGGTGTGTCTAAACGGGGAATTTTGTTGAGTGTCCATGAGAAAAAAAAAAAAAAAAAAAAAAAAAAAAAAAAAAAAAAAAAAAAAAAGAGCTAATGTCCAGAGGAAGGGACAAACAACTTAGAGAGAGTGCAAAGAAGTTTGTGTCATATGCAGAGAAAAAATGAACAGAAAGGCAAAAGGCAAAAAGCATGAGCTCAATCTGGCCACTGTGGTAAAAGATAAAAACAAATCTTTTTACAACTCTATTATAAACAGAAAGAGGAGGACCAAGGAGAATCTGCATCCTTTTCTGGAACATGACTACTGAGGATAAGGAAAAGGCTGAGATTCTCAGTGCCTTCTTTACATCTGTCTTTACCAGTCAGAGCAGTTTTCCTAGAGGTACTCATCCTCTCGATCTGGAACTCTGGGATGGGGAGCAGAATAAAATGCCCACGATCCAGGTGGAAAAAAATAGAGACTTGCTGCTCCACCTGGACCGTCACAGGTCCATGGGGCCAGATGGGATCCACCCAAGAGTGCTGAGGGAGCTGGTGGATAGGATTGCTGAACTGCTTTCCATCATCTATCAGCAGTCATGGTCATCCAGAGAGGTCCCAGAAAACTGGAGACTTGCAAATGTGATGCCCATCTCTAAGAAGGGTCATAAGGAGGACCTGGGGAACTACAGGCCTGTCAGCCTGACAGGAAAGGTGAGGGAACAGGTCATCTTGAACACAATAACACACCTTATGTGGGACAACCAGGGGGTCAGGCCTAATCGGCATGGGTTCATGAAAGCCATGGACCTGCCTGACCAACCTCATCTCCTTCTATGACTGGGTGACCTGCTTGGGGGATGAGGGAAAGGCTGTTGATGTAGTCTACCTAGATTTCAGCAAGACCTTTGGCACAGTCTCCCATCGTACTCTCCTGGAGAAGCTGGCAGCCCATGGCTTGGTCAGGTACAATGTTTGATGGGTTAAAAACTGGCTGGATGGCTGTGCCCAGAGAGTAATGGTGAAATCCAGCTCGCGAGTAGTCAACAGTGGTGTTCCCCAGGTGTCCATGTTAGGGCCCATCCTCTTTAATATCTTTATTGATGATTTGGATGAGGGAATTGAGTGCATCTTCACTAAGTTTGTAGAGAAAACCAAGTTGGGGACTAATGTCAGTCTGGTGGAGGGTAGGAAGGTGCTGCATAGGGACCTGGAGAGGATGGGTTGATGGGCAGTGGACAATGGGATGAGGTTCAACATGGCTAAGTGCCAGGTCCTGCACTTTGGCCACAACAATGCCATGCAATGCTATAGGCTTGGGGCAGAGTGGCTGGGAAGCTGTGCAGAGGAAAAGGATCTAGGAGTGCTGATTGATGCTCACCTGAACATGAGCTGGCAGTGTGCCCAGGTGGCCAAGAAGGCCAATGGCATCCTGGTTTTTATGGCTGTGGTCTCCATGTTCATCAGCACTGGCACGTTTGCCTACCTAAAGCCCCCCTCCATGTCCTCCTCTTCCCTCAATCTTTTCTTGGCAACTCTGTGGTGACCCAACAGTGGACCCCCTCATTTACAGCATGAGGAACCAGGAGCTCAAGGAGGCAGTGTGGAACCTCAGGACACTGTTTTTCAGAAGTCATAATCTGATTATATTCTTCTGCATATCACTCAAATTATAACACATTACAAGTGAGATTTTTAATTTTATTCATTTTTTCTCATTTTGCTTTGCATTTCCTGTGATAATATTGCCAACAAAGAAACATCTCCTTCCATGTCAACACCTACCTGCATTGTGTGACTCTGAGACTTGGTGGAAACAAGGTGTATTTGAAGTGTGTTTCAGATTTATTTAAATAAAAGAAAGGACCCTGCAATGACTTGCTTGCCTGAGATCTGAGACCTGTTGTAGAGTTGCAGGGGCTCTTGGCTTTATGCAGAGATGGAAAGGGAAAGGAGTCTTGGCACAGAAGCAATGCCAAGGAGCCACAGGCCTTGGTCTGTCCCAAGCTGCTCTCCCTTTAATTTCCCACGTTCTCCTTCAGAGCCCTTGTGTTGCTGTGAGGACTGATTGCTCTTGCCGCTTGCTCACCGTGCTGCTGTGGGGCAGTCCTATGTCCACAGGCAGGGACAGGCCAGGGGCACTTCTCTAACACAGCTGGCACCATAACTTCATCTGCAGCATAAAAGTGGATCTGCTCAGGGCAGTGCCTGAAGGCTCAGCTCTTCTCCCAGAGCTGCTCTCATGGATATTACAAAGAAATAGAATCAGAGAATCATAGGCTCAATAAGGTTGGAAGAGACCTTCCAGACCATCTGGTCCAACTATCACCCTACTACAAATATCTCCTACTAAGGCATAGACTCAAAGGAGTCCCCACTGCTACCTTACTGTCATGCCTGCAAAACAACCTTTTGAGTATGCAAGGGTAGTGGAATTTTCCACTATAGAAACACCTTCTATTGCAAACACACAGCTTTGTTTCTCACCTCCTAACACTGCATTCCCTGATAAAGAGTCCCTCCACAGCTTTCCTGTAGGCCTCCTGCAGCTACTGGAATGATGGTGTAAGGTCTCCACAGCAGCCTCTCTTCTCAATTCCCCAGTTCTCCCAGCCTCTCTTCATAGGAGAGGTGCTCCAGACCTCTGAACATTTTTGGGGCCCCTTTGCTAGACTTACTCCAACAGGTCCATATGCTTCTTATGTTGAGGGCCCCAGAGCTGAACACAGTATATCAGGTGTGGTCTCACAAGAACACAAGAGAGAGCAAGAATCATCTCCCCTGACTTGCTGGTTATGCTTCTGTTGATGCAGCCCAGGAGTTTGCCTTCATATTTCCATCTCATGTTGAGTATTTCAACCAACAACCCCAAACCTTCTCCACAGGGCTGCTCTCACTCAGAACTGGTGGAAGAGCTGGCCAAGCCACTTTCCATCATTTATCGGCAGTCCTGGCTATCGGGGGAGGTCCCACTTGACTGGCGGATAGCAAACGTGACGCCCATCTACAAGAAGGGCCAGAGGGTAGACCCGGGGAACTATAGGCTTGTTAGTTTGACCTCAGTGCCAGGGAAGCTCATGGAGCAGATTATCTTGAGCATCATCATGCAGCACTTGCAGGGCAAGCAGGCGATCAGGCCCAGTCAGCATGGGTTTATGAAAGGCAGGTCCTGCTTAATGAACCTGATCTTCTTCTATGACAAAGGGACGTGCTTGGTGGATGAGGGAAAGGATGTAGATGTGGTCTACTTTCATTTCAGTAAGGCTTTTGACAGCGTTCCCCACAGCATTCTCCTGAAGAAAATGGCTGCTCATGGCTTGGACTGGCGTACGCTTCGTTGGGTTAAGAGCTGGCTGGATGGCCGGGCCCAAAGAGTCATGGTGAATGGAGTCAAATCCAGTTGGATGCCGGTCACTAGAGGCATCCCCCAGGGCTCGGTACTGGGGCCAGATTTCTTTAATATCTTTATCAATTACCAGGATGTGGGGAGCGATTGCACCCTCAGTAAGTTTGCAGACGACACCAGGGTAAGTGCATGTGTTGATCTGCAAAAGGGTAGGAAGGCTCTGCAGGATGATACGTACAGGCTGCACCAACGGGCCAAGGCCAACTGGATGAGGTTCAACAAGGCCAAGTGCCAGGTCCTGCACCTGGGGCACAACAACCCCAAGCAGATCTACAGGCTGGGAGATGAGTGGTTGGAAAGCTGCCTGTCACAGAAGGACCTGGGAGTATTGGTTGAAAGTTGGTTGAATATGAGCCAACAGTGCTCAGGCGCTGTTGTGGTTTAACCCGGCCAGCAGCTAAACACCACACAGCTGTTTGCTCACCCTCCCCCCTCCCTCTCTGGGATGGGGGAGAGAAACGGAAAAGTGAAACGAGAGTTGAGATAGAGACAGTTTATTAAGATAGGAAACAGTAATAATAATAGTAATAATAATAATAATAGTGTGTATGAAACAAGTGATGCACAATGCAATTGCTCACCACCCGCTGACCGATGCCCAGTCTATCCCAAGCAACCAGCCCCCACATCCTGGCTAGCCACCCCTATCTATTGTTTAGCATGACGTCAGATGGTATGGAATACTCCTTTGGCCAGTTTGGGTCAGTTGTCCTGGGTCTGTCCCCTCCCAACTGTTGCTGCACCCCGAGCCTGCCTGCTGGCAGGACAGAGGGAGGAGCTGAAAAGTCCTAGGCTTGGTACAAGCACTGCTCTGCATTAACCAAAACATCAGCATGTTATCAGCATTCTTCTCATCCTAATCCAAAACACAGCACTCTACCAGCTACTAGGAGGAAAACTATCCTAACTGAAAACAGGACACTTGTATAAGAAACAGTGTGGCCAGCAGGTCCAGGGATGTGATTGTCCCCCTGTACTCAGCTCTGGTGAGGCCGCACCTTGAGTACTGTGTTCAGTTTTGGACCCCTCACTACAAGAAGGACATGGAGGTGCTCGAGAGAGTCCAGAGAAGGGCAACAAAGATGGTGGAGGGTCTGGAAAACAAGTCTTAAGAGGAGCGGCTGAGGGAGCTGGGACTGTTCAGCCTGGAGAAAAGGAGGCTCAAGGGTGACCTTGTTGCACTCTACAGGTACCTGAAAGGAGGCTGTAGCGAGGTGACTGTTGGTCTATTCTCCCACGTGCCTGGTGACAGGACAAGGGGGAATGGGCTAAAGTTGTGCTGGGGAGGTTTAGGTTGGATATTAGGAAAAACTGCTTTACTGGAAGAGTTGTTAGGCACTGGAATGGTCTGCCCAGAGAAGTGGTTGAGTCACCATCCCTGGAGGTCTTTAAAAGACGTTTAGATGTCGAGCTCAGCGATATGGTTTAGTGGAGGACTTCTTAACATTAGGTCATAGGTTGGACTCGGTGATCTTGGAGGTCTCTTCCAAACTAGACTATTCTGTGATTCTGTAATATGTCACCTCCCCTGCCTCCTCCAAACCAAGTGATTGCTGCAGGAACTCTCAAGAGCTCTCCAGAATCACGCAGCCAAACCTCTTCAGTTTTGTGATAAGCATGCAGGAATGAAGGATTTCAGGATTAGGTGTTCAGGTTAGGGTCTAGGGATTAGATCTTCCTTCCAGGTTTAGGGACAGCACAGAGCCTTAGAGGGAGGGTTTGGTGTTGTGCTTTTAGTACTCAGACAGAGTCTAGTCCATGGGAGAGATTTTTGGTTAGGGTTTTATTATGTGCTTTGTTACAGGCTAAGGGTTGGTTTTAAGGCTGACAAATTAATGTTAGGTATTAAGGACTAGGGATGACCGAGACCAATCGGTTAAGATGAATGGTAACAAGTAATGTGTCTGGG
This sequence comes from Nettapus auritus, assembly GCA_011076525.1. Classification (NCBI taxonomy): domain Eukaryota; kingdom Metazoa; phylum Chordata; class Aves; order Anseriformes; family Anatidae; genus Nettapus; species Nettapus auritus. The sequence goes on along the minus strand of JAACYP010017494.1, from coordinate 860 downwards.
ATTTGACTTCCAGGTAGGATTAGAATTTGAGGATTAGAGCAGTGGATTCCTTTCAGGGTGAGCAATAGCATTTAGTACTAGGTTAGCACTAGCTTTTAAGGTTACTGCTTAGAAATTTTGACAGGGCATAACACAAATATTTTCCCAGTGAGTGTTGCTGTGGCGGCAGCCTTACCTGAACCCCTCTTACCTCTTCAAAATATTTCCTTTCTGTTAGCCGAGTGCCTCTTCTCTCTACCAAAACTGCCACCTTTATTCACCCAAAGCATCCTGCAGCCCCCCAGGCCAGCCCCATTCCCCAGCACAGCACAGTACAGCACTGCTGGCCCTGAAGCTCCTCAGGCAGCACCACTGCACATAAACACTGCCCTCCTCTGCTCCTGGGACACCCCATGTCCCAGAGATCATGTGGACCCACGACTGCCACCCAGTAGCACAGTGAACAAGTGACAAGTGCAATCAGTCCTCACAGCAGCACAAGGGCTCAGGAGAAGAGTGTGTGAGGTGAAAGGCAGAGCAGCTTCAAGCTGCTGGGACTCCCTGGCAGTGCTGCTGTGCCAGGACTCCTTCTTCTCCATATCTGCACACAGCCAAGTCTCTCTGCAGCTCAATCACAGGTCTGTAAGGAAGGATCTCTGACAAGCAAGTCACTGCAGAGTCATGTTTTTACTTAAATTTATAGAGAGTAGACTCCTTGTGGACAACAAGTCTCTGTGTCACACGGGATGAACAAAGACATTTCTTTGTGGACAACAATTTCACAAGAAAAGCCAAGTAAAATAAGAAAACAAACAAGCTAGCAAAAATCACACCCAGCAAGACAACCAACAACCAATAAAACCAAAATCTTGGCCTATAAT
>JAACYP010017491.1:0-16130 GCA_011076525.1 Nettapus auritus | reverse complement strand
ACAACACTGGTGTGATAACACTGCTGTTCTAGCTACAAGTGCAGAGCGTGGCACTGTATGGGCTGCTGCAGGGAAAGTTAACATCCCAGCCAGAGCCAGTACAACTTCCACCCCTTATTCCATAACATTTGTGTCACTCTCAGGTCCCCCATACTTTGGCATATTCTCATCACCATTGACGATTTAGTCTTCATCTGCCGAAGTGGTCACTCAGGGCAGGCGGAGTTGGATGCCTGGACGCCAGCACCAGCTTAGCTCAAGACCTTGTTGCACTTGCCCAGTTCCTTGCCAAGTTGACCTGTCGTTGATCTTGCAGCATCTTCCTGCAACATATAACTTAGATTACAGATTACTTTTCTCCCAAAGTTAGATCTCCTTGAGGCAGACACCTGATATCCCCATCCTTCTGCATTACCCACCAGGTATACCCTGGTCCTTGGGCGAAGACAATCCCACAAATGGGTTTGCCTTTTCCCGAGACAGGAGTAACCCACACCGCCTTCCCCATCCACTTTCCTACATGCACTATGGGTACTTTAGCTCCCTTTACCCTGTGTAGGGGTTTTGTTTCGGCAGGACCCCCTGTTATTAACTAGCCAAGTGGCTTCTGGTAGATTTAAGTCCCATTGTTTCCATGTCCCAGCACCCAATGCTCTTAACATAGTCTTTAACAGTCCATTGTACCTCTCAACCTTCCCAGAGGCTTGTGGGTGATAAGGGATGTGATACACCCACTCAATGCCATGCCTCTTGGCCCAGGAGGTGACAAGATTGTTTCGGAAATGACTCCCACTGTCAGATTCAATTCTCTCTGGTGTACCATGACGCCACAGCACTTGCCTTTCCAAGCCCAAGACAGTGTTTCGGGCCGTGGCATGGTTTACGGTGTATGTTTCCAGCCACCCGGTTGTTGCTTCTACCATGGTGAGTATGTACCATTTGCCTTGGCGGGTTTGTGGGAGTGGTCCGATGTAGTCAATTTGCCAAGCCTCACCATATCGAAACCCTAGCCACCTCCCCCTGTTCCAGGGAGATTTTACCTCTCTTGATTGCAGCGCAGGTCTCACACTCATGGGTAACCTGTGTGATGGCCTCAATGGCCAGGTCCACCCCTCGATCACGAGCCCATCTGTATATGGCATCCCTCCCCAGATGTCCTGATGTTTCATGGGCCCATCGAGCTACAAATGCCTCGCCCTTATGTCCCCAGTCCAGATCCACCTGAGCCACTTCAATTTTTGAAGCTCGATCCACCTCTTTGTTGTTCTGATGTTCTTCAGTAGTGCGGCTCTTGGGCATGTGGGCATCTATATGACGTACTTTTACATCCAGGTTTTCTACCCGGGCAGCAATATGTTGCCACAGAGTCACAGCCCAGATAGGTTTACCTCTGTGCTGCCAGTTGCTCTGTTTCTCCTCTTCAGCACAGGTTACCTCTTCTGTCGGCACTCCAAAATCTCTGCCTTCTGGCCAGTCCATGATCTCTTCCAGGATTCCTGGGCGATTAGGTTTTCCCATTCGAGCCCGCTGTGTAATTAATGCTATCCACTTACTCCATGTAGCGTCAGTCGCATGATGTGTAGTGGGGATTTTCCTATGTAACACAGGTAGCCGTGGTGCCAAGAGGAGCTGTGCTTCTGTACCCACAACTTCTGAAGCAGCTCGAACACCCTCATATGCCGTTAGTATCTCTTTTTCAGTTGGGGTGTAATTGGCTTCTGATCCTCGATAGCCCCGGCTCCAGAAACCCAGAGGTCGACCTCGAGTTTCTCCTGGGGTTTTCTGCCAGAGGCTCCAGGTGAGGCCGTGCTCCTCAGCTGCAGTGTAAAGTATGTTTTGTACAGCTGGTCCAGTACGGACAGGCCCAAGGGCTACTGCACGAACTATTTCCTGTTTGATTTGTTCAAAGGCCTCTGGTTGCTCGGGGCCCCACTCGAAATAGTTTCTCTTTCGAGTCACTCGATATAGAGGACTCACAAGCTGACTATAGCCTGGAACATGCATTCTCCAGAATCCCACAAGGCCTAGGAAAGCTTGTGTTTCTTTTTTGCTAGTTGGCGGAGACATAGCTGTTATTTTGTTGATCACATCCGTTGGAATATGGCGACGTCCATCCTGCCATTTTACCCCCAAGAACTGAATTTCCTGTGCAGGTCCCTTGACCTTACTCTGTTTAATGGCAAAACCAGCTTTCAGGAGAATTTGGATTACCTTTTTCCCTTTCTGAAAAACTTCTGCTGTGTTGCCCCACACAAGGATGTCATCGATGTACTGCAGGTGTTCAGGAGCTCCCCCCTGTTCCAGTGCAGACTGGATCAGTCCATGGCAAATGGTAGGGCTGTGTTTCCACCCCGGGGCAGTTGATTCCAGGTGTATTGGATGCCCCTCCAAGTGAAGGCAAACTGTGGCCTGCATGCTGCTGCCAAAGGGATGGAGAAAAATGCATTAGCCATATCAATTGTGGCATACCACTTGGCTGCCTTTGACTCTAGTTCATACTGAAGTTCTAGCATGTCCGGCACTGCAGCACTCAGCGGTGGCGTCACTTCATTCAGGCCACGATAGTCCACTGTTAGTCTCCACTCACCATTAGACTTTCACACTGGCCATATGGGACTATTAAAGGGTGAATGAGTCTTGCTGATCACTCCTTGACTCTCCAGCTGATGAACCAACTCATGGATGGGAATCAGTGAGTCTCGGTTTGTGCGATATTGACGTCGGTGCACCGTTGTGGTAGCGATTGGTACCTGCTGTTCTTCAACTTTCAGCAATCCTACAACGGAAGGGTCTTTTGAAAGGCCAGGCAGGGTAGACAGCTGCCTAATCTTCTCTGTGCTCAGAGCAGCTATGCCAAAAGCCCACCGGTACCCTTTTGGATCCTTGAAGTACCCTCTCTTGAGGTAGTCTATGCCAAGGAAGCATGGAGCCTCTGGGCCAGTCACAATGGGATGCTTTTGCCACTCATTCCCAGTTAGACTCACTTCAGCTTCCAATACAGTTAGCTGTTGGGATCCTCCTGTCACTCCAGAGATACAGATGGGTTCTGTCCCTTGGTAGCCTGACGGCATTAAAGTACATTGTGCGCCAGTGTCCACTAGAGCTTTGTATTCTTGTGGCTCCGATGTGCCAGGCCATTGAGTCCACACAGTCCAATAAATCCAGTTATCCCTCTCCTCTACCTGGCCAGAGGCAGGGCCCCTCTAGTCCTGGTTGGAATGTCTGCCACTTAATTCTTGCTCATGAGAAGCAGAGGTCCCTTCATCAAGGTCAAAACTAACATCAGCTCTTCTACTGCCTCTGGAGAATGGCCCAACAGAAACCTGAGCAGAATTTTTCTTAGGAGCCCCTCTTCTTGCTGCTGTCTTCGCGTACCTGAGCAGCTAGGGTTGAAGTAGGTACACCATTCCACTTCCTCATATCTTCCCCGTGGTCATGCAGATAAAATCACAAGGTGCCACGTGGTGTGCATCTTGGGTACTCTCTCTCTTGAGCAGGAAAATACTGTTTCTTATTGGCTGAGATATCACTCTGTCTGGATGAGGAGGGATATGTTCGTTCTGCGAGGTGCTCAACTCTTTCGGACAGTTTCTCCACAACTGAGACACAGGCCTGTACTCGAGCAGAGAGATTGTCTTCATATTTCTTAAGTTGGCAGGACACATTATACACTGTTGGTCCCATCCCCTCATCCCAATTAAGCATTGCCAGCGTACTGGCATGTGATGGTGGTGCACTCCGCACCAATTTACGCCACATGGATGTTGTACACTGGACTTCATCGGGATCTCTAGGTGTCTGGGCATTGTCCAAATCACTATAAATCATCTCCAGCACAGCTAATTCCCTCAGTTGCTGGAGACCTTTATCCACAGTGGCCCACTTGTCGACTTGATATACAATGTCTTCCTTATTGGGATACCTTTCTTTCACAGCTGCCAGGAGTCGCTTCCAGAGGCTGAGAACCTGTGTCCCTCTCCCAATTCCTTTGTCAATTACCATTTCTCTAGAGAGGGATCCCAGCTGCTTGGCTTCACTGCCTTCTAATTGTTGGCTACTGGCCCCAGTGTCCCAGCATCGAAGCAGCCAAGTGAGGATGTGTTCACCTGGGTGTCGACCATAATCCTTTCGTATTTCTCACAACTCACTTAGGGATAGGGATCGAGTGGTTTCTGATTCGTTTACGATTTCCATCTCTTCTTCCTGCTCTTCTTGTGATGGCCCTGCTTTAGAGGTGCTTGCTTTTTCCCCTTCTCCCTCCTTCTTAGGAGAGGCTTCTTCCCTTACTAAGCGAGCTGACTTCCGTTTCCATTGTTTTGACTTGACTATGGGGGCGACTGATACCATAGTTGGTTGGTCCTCTGGGTCAGCCACAGCACGTGTCATCTGGTCATCAGATTCAGAGACTTCCTCCCTCTCTTCAAAGTGCTGGATGATGTTAAACAGTGTTTGATAGGAGTAAGCCAGGACACAGCACAATGCTGCAAGCTGTCGTTCTCCGGCATTGTCAGGGTCCGGGCATACGACTCTCAAACATTTTATCAGGTTTTCCAGATTTTGCACTTGTTCAGGGGTGAAGTTCAAAACTACTGGGGGAGACACCCGTGACAGGTACCTGCCTATATCCTCCCACACACCTTGCCACTCGCCATAAGACTGTTTCGGGATAGATTGCCAGGTAAGCTTTCTAAACAATCGGTTAATCTTAGAGAGAAGAGAAGCCCCGTTATGCAGAATTAGAAATAGCAATATATGGGTTACACAGGGATATTCAAAATACTCAAAAACTGTTGTAATTAGCCCACTGTGAAAGAAGGAGACTGTACCATTCCTGATATCATTCATAAACTGACTACCATTCCTGATATCACTCATAAACTGACTTTCAGATGAGGAAAAGAAGGCAGTGTAATTCTGAATATTCTCTAAAAGATAGTTTCCATGAGACCCAAATGATAACAGGGCAGAGCCTGAATGCCAGATTAAACTCAAGGCCAGTGCTTGGCAGCACAGCGAGTTTAAAAAAACGAACACAGATTGTAGCACATTCTCGGATGGAATATAGAGGAGAAAGGAGAGTATGACACGGATTGCATGACATGCGATCAAACCAGCCAATATTAACAGGACACTGAACATGGTGACCAGCAAGGAAGTGTGTTAGTTGTAGAGTTTTAATCAATTGTATTGGTATCTCAACCCTTCGAGCCCCACATTGGGCGCCAAAAAGGACTGTGGTGGTTTTACCGTGCTGGGCAGCTGAACACCACAACCGCTCTCTCACTCCCCCTCCTCAGAGGAGGAGGGGAAGAAGTAAAGGAAAGAACAACTCACGGGTTGAGATAAGGATAATTTAATTAAAGGGAAATATATATATATTAAGGTAATATTATTAATTAACAATTCAACTAAAAGGAAAAAGGGAAAGGGGAAAGGGAGGGGGGAAGAGAACAGCAAAACAAAACAAGTAAAGGCTATGTGGAAATGCAGAGGAAATAAATGATTCTCTACTTCCTGCAAATGAGCGATGCCTGACCACGTCCTTGAAGCAGGGCCTCAACGCAGGTAGCTGGTGTTCGCGAGGAGGACAGACGTTTTTGCAGTGAAAGCCCACCCCTCCCCTCTTCCTCCTTCTTCCACCTTTTATTGCTGAGTGTGACATCATATGGTATGGAATATCTCTTTGGTTGGTTTAGGTCAGCTGCCCTGGTGATGTTTCTTTCTCACATTTTGCCCACCCCCCAGGAGGGTTAGAGAAAAGTCCTGATACTGTGCCAGCACTTCTCAGCAGCAGACACAACACTGGTGTGATAACACTGCTGTTCTAGCTACAAGTGCAGAGCGTGGCACTGTATGGGCTGCTGCAGGGAAAGTTAACATCCCAGCCAGACCCAGTACAACTAATTTCTTCCCTTTCTCGAAAACTTCCTCTGCTGTGTCACCCCACACAAGGATGTCATCGATGTACTGCAGGTATTCAGGAGCTTCCCCTTGCTCTAGCGCAGACTGGATCAGTCCATGGCAAATGGTAGGGCTGTGTTTCCACCCCTGGGGTAGCTGATTCCAGGTGTATTGGATGCCCCTCCAAGTGAAGGCAAACTGTGGCCTGCACTCTGCTGCTAGAGGGATGGAGAAAAATGTATTAGCCATAGCAATTGTGGCATACCACTTGGCTGCCTTTGATTCCAGTTCATACTGGAGTTCTAGCATGTCCGGCACTGCAGCACTCAGTGGTGGAGTGACTTTGTTCAGGCCACGATAGTCCACTGTTAGTCTCCACTCACCATTAGACTTTCGCACTGGCCATATGGGACTATTAAAAGGTGAATGAGTCTTGCTGATCACTCCTTGGCTCTCCAGCTGACAAATTAGCTTATGGATGGGAATCAGGGAGTCTCGGTTGGTGCGATATTGTCGCCGGTGCACAGCTGTAGTTGCAATTAGCACTTGCTGTTCTTTGACCCTCAGCAACCCCACAACAGAAGGGTCCTCTGAGAGACCAGGCAAGGTAGACAACTGTTTGATGCCCTCTGTCTCTAAGGCAGCTATGCCAAAAGCCCAGTGGAACCCTTTTGAGTCCTTGAAAAAACCTTTCCTGAGATAGTCTATGCCAAGGATGCATGGAGCATCCGGGCCAGTCACAATGGGATGCTTTTGCCACTCATTCCCAGTTAGACTCACTTCAGCCTCCAACAGATTTAACCGCTGGGTTCCCCCTGTCACTCCATAAATACAGATGGGTTCTGTCCCTTTATAGATTGATGGCATTAGAGCACACTGTGCACCGGTGTCTACTAAAGCCTTATACTTCTGTGCGTCTGACGTGCCAGGCCATCGAAGCCACACAATTCGATAAACTCGATTATCCCTTTCCTCCGCCTGGCTGGAGGCAGGGCTCCTCTACTCCACGTCAGAATCTTCATTCCTATGTTTAAAGGACTGCCTACTATTTAAAGGTCTGCCTACTAGTTTCGCGGTAGATTTTCCATCTCATTTTCTCAGCTCCTCTCCATGGTCAGATAGGTAAAACCACAGGGTGGCAGGGGGTGTATACCTACCATATCATCCTTATTGTGCAGATGAAAACTTACCCCTGATAGCTGAGACACAGGTTTGTACAGGTGGGGAGGAAAATAATCAGAATTTTTTCAGAAAGTTTCTCCAAAGTATTCTCTTTTAGTTGGTGGACACTGTTTTTTTCAGGTGGGGAGGAAGATAAATTCTCTTTAAGTTGGTGGAACTCTTCAGAAAGTTTCTCCACAGCCAAGACACAGGGCTGTAAGGAAGAGGAGAGACTTTTTTCGTACTGCTGGAGTTGTTTAGACACTTCATACACTGTGGGTTCGTCATCCTCTCCAGGCCATTATTGCCAGTGAATTGGCATATGATGATGGTGCACTCCGTACAAACTTCTGCCACATGGGTCATGTACACTTGACTTCATCTGGATCTGTGGATGTGTGTCCGTTATCTGGGACCTCATAAATCACCTCCTCTACGGCTAATTCCCTCAGGTGAAGGGATACAAGACACGGACTCCTGATGGCTCTTGAACAGAAGGCCTTTATTGCTATTTTTCACTCCTACATATACTTTCCCCGTAGCCCCACATACTGTCCACACGCCCGAATCTGACATACAATTGGTTAGAGACCCTCAGACATGGACCTCGAGCCAGCCAGCAATTGGCCACCACCCAAAGCTCATCCTTAGCACTGTAGCCAATTTTCTTTATCTCAACCTTGCTCAAGTTTTTGTTTTTTGCCGCTTGCTTCCTCATTATCTCTAATTCAGGGACGTGTGAAACAGCACGAAGCCACCTGCAAATTCTTTTCCCACAATTCCCCCTTGTTTATTTTCAACCAACCAAACACTTTCTATAGATTTTCTATCAATCATTGCAGACATTGCAATAAGCACGGTACAATAAGCGACAGGGTGAAAATCACATGCAGAATTACAATTGTAAAATAGCGTGCCTACTAGAATCTACATCATTCAACAAGGCACTAAGCGCTAGGGATGTTGCTTCACAGCGATGCTGTTTCTCATTCGTACAAACACAATCAGACAAGCACGCAGAGGCCTCTTGCATTTGTCATTCATGCCACTCAAGAAAATATCACTCAACAGGCAGTACTTCTTGCGTCAAGTTTTCTGTCGGACTGGAGAGCAATATGTCATCCATATAATGAGAGATGTATACCTCTGGAAATCGTTTGCGTACGGGGCGTAGTGCTCCTGCTACGTATGTTTGGCAAATTGTTGGGGAGTTTTTCATCCCTTGGGGCAGCACAGTCCAATGATACCTATCCATTGGTTTGGTCTTATTGATTTTTGGGACTGAGAATGCGAATCGAGGAGCATCATCGGGGTGAAGCAGAATAGTAAAGAAACAGTCCTTTAAATCGATTATTATTATATTCCAGTTTCGAGGGATCATAGCAGGAGAAGGTAATCCAGGCTGGGGAGCTCCCATGTCTTCCATAGCATTGTTTATTTGACATAAATCGTGAAGTAATCGCCACTTGCCGTTTTTCTTTTTAATAAGAAACACAGGTGAATTCCAGGGGCTGGTTGTGGGGGTAATGTGTCCCAATTGTAATTGTTCTTGAACAAGTTCTTGAAGAGCAACGACCTTTTCCGCAGGGAGCGGCCATTGATTCACCCACACAGGATTATCAGTCCTCCAGGTGAGTTTCATGCACGGTCGTTCGTCAATGGCCGCTATTGAAAATTTTCTGGAAAGCTCAGGGTAAACTCGCCCTGTCCCATCACATCCCTCCCCAGGAGACTGACAGGTATGCGGACAGCATATGGCCGGACGTTATAGTGCGAGCCTTCATGAGTCGCAATAGTAAGCATATACCGGCTCTGAAAGGTATCGGAGACACCCCCGACTCCCAGAAGGCCTCTCACGGTGGAATCTAATGGCCAGCCTTTTGGCCAATCCTGAAGGGCAATTACTGTGACATCTGCCCCGGTATCCATTAATACGGTTATCTGTGTGCTCGAGGGGTCGGCCTTTGGGTGATGGAGTGTCAGGGTCAGTGTAAAAAAACTGATGGGGGTCCTGTTGATCCAAACCCCGCATCGTGTTGGTCGCGCGTCTCTGCTTGTGGAACTATGGCTTTAAATAGTATTAATTGTGCAATTCTAGTCCCCTTTGGTATGAGCATTGCAGGAGAGGGAGTCCAGGCCATTGCTTGTATTATTCCTTGATAATCAGCATCGATTACTCCAGGCAGTACAAAAAGTCCCGTTAGTGTGGTGCTAGACCGTCCTAGCAAAAAAGCACTACATCCCTTCCCTATTGGTCCCTTTACGTTTAAGGGTATTTTGTGAAGCCGACTGTCCCAAAGGGTGCAGCTCGTTACTGTGGAAACATCCAATCCGGCGCTTCCTCGGGTTCCGGCTCTGAGAGAATCAACGGTGACATACTCGGTCGGATCGCCGGAGCAGTGGGCGGCTCCGGTTGCGGACCGGCAGTCATCATCGCCCGGGGCGGTGACTTCCGCGAGCGCGGCCCGCCCACGACGGAGGACCGGGGCACTTGTGTCATCGCGCGGCCCCGCCCCGCGCTCCGCGTCCCGTTTCCCTGCCGCGGTTGTGAGGGCTGCCCCATTGCGTTATGCGTCGACCGGCACTGGCTAGCCCAGTGCCATCCCTTGCGGCATCGTGGGCAGATACTGGGGGGAGCAGGATTACCACGTTCCCCCCCCGCTCCTCGCCGTGGGCAATCAGCGGCAAAATGCCCCATGGCTCGGCAACGAAAACACCGCTTACCCCCGGTTTTAAGCGCAGCAGCAAAAGCTCCAGCCATAGCGGCAGTGTGATGTTCTAGGGATCCAACTCGATTGCAAGCCTCTATCATTTTTACTAGTGTAGTATTAGCAGGCAGGGCTTGGAGTATTTTCTGACAGTCTATGTTTGCATTTTCCACTGCCAGTTTTAGCATAAGGGCCTCTTTAGCCTCGCGGTTGTCAAATTGTTTGTCCAATGCATCTCGCAATCTATCAATGAATTGCATATAAGGCTCGGTAACTTGTTGCTTAATGCTGGCAAATGATTGCTGGACCTTTCCAACTTGAGGCAGCTTCAGCATAGCCTGGTATGCCAGAGTCGCGGACTGCCTCAAGATGGCATCGTCGAGCCTAACCTGCAATCTCGGATCGAGGAACGGGTCAGTCCCCAGCAACTGTGGGATCCCGGCTCCCCGGAGAGGGTCGCCAGGCTGCCGGTCCATGTTATCCAGGGCGGCTATTTCACACCCTTCTTTCCATTTTTCCTCCCAGAGTAATTTCTGTGTTGGCGTTAAAATCATCGCAGCTATCTGACGGCAATCGTACGGCACCAACAATTGACCAGTCATAACATTTTCTAAGAGTGACTGAGTAAATGGTGCGTGTAATCCATATGTGGTAACAGTCTTTCTTAATTCTTTAATTAGGTCCCATTGGAAGGCATCATATTCGTTTGGACCGTTGGGTCGCACCTGCACCGGGAAAGCCATTTCTACCCCGTCCCCGTTTTTTTGCACTGCCCGGAGCACTAGCTCCCATTGTTTCCACCGGTTGAAAACTCGGGCCTCCGGGGAAGATTTATCGGGGGTATGCAAGGCAGGAGCCCAGGGGGTGAGTGGGGAGGGGCTCCGCGGCGGCGATCCGCAGTCCTCTTGCTCTGGCAACTTTGCAGGCTCTGATCTCAGTTCAGCTGCCGGTATTGCCTGGGCAGCAGCGGTTTGTGCTTTCTTTTCTGCCTGCCACGATCTTAAAGTCTCATTCACCAGCTGCCACGGAGCCATCACCTCAACAGCCTTAGTATTCCCACGGGACGCTGCTTGCCATATTTTTTCCCGTGCTCGATCCCAAGTTTTTAGATCAAATACAGTGGAAGCCATTGAGGGGAACCCTTGTTTTCGCAAGAATTTCAATAATAGCTTTATCTTAAGCGGATCATAATTTACTCCCCTTTCTCTTAGGTGTTGCGTTAGTAGTTTAATTACAGTCTGTTCCTCTGTTGAGAGGCTAGCTCCCATGATTAATGCCCAGCTGCTCACCTGCCCTCCAAGTGATGTCCCAGGGTTGAAGCTGTAGTCCAGCTGTGAGCTTGACTCGATCGGCTGGGTTTTCTTCAGATAGTCGTGCGGCGCTGCTCCTGACATGTCGGGGTCACCATTTGAAGAGCTAAAAGACACGGACTCCTGATGGCTCTTGAACAGAAGGCCTTTATTGCTATTTTTCACTCCTACATATACTTTCCCCATAGCCCCACATACTGTCCACACGCCCGAATCTGACATACAATTGGTTAGAGACCCTCAGACATGGACCTCGAGCCAGCCAGCAATTGGCCACCACCCAAAGCTCATCCTTAGCACTGTAGCCAATTTTCTTTATCTCAACCTTGCTCAAGTTTTTGTTTTTTGCCGCTTGCTTCCTCATTATCTCTAATTCAGGGACGTGTGAAACAGCGCGAAGCCACCTGCAAATTCTTTTCCCACACTCAGGTACTGGATTCCCTTCTCCATAGTGGTCCACTTGCCTAGTAGACATACAAGGTCTTCCTTGGAGGGATACCTTTCCCTCACAGCTGACAGGAGACGCCTCCAGAGGCTGTAAGATCGTGCTCCATCTCCAATTGTTTGGTCAATGCCTGTGTCTCTAGCAAGGGATCCCAGCTGCCTTGCTTCCCTACACTCTAATTCCACACAATTGGCTCCGGTGTCCCAGCACCAGAGTAGCCAGGTGACAAGCTGCTCACCCATGCAGCGACTAAAATCTTTTTGCACATCTTGTAGCTCACGCTCGTATAGGTTTTAGGTAATCACTGTTGATTTTTTGACATCCTCATCTTCGTCCTCTTGCATCCCTCATGGCCTAGCCTCGTCTTCTATATACCTAGACCTAGCAGAAGACTCTCTGCATTCTAAACAACCTGAGTCTCTCTGTACCATTTTTTCACCTTGTCTACAGGGGCAACTTGCACTGCTACAGCTGTAAAAAAAAGGCGATATGTGTAATTGCTAGTACTTTCCGACATATGGTTTCCAAAGCATAGAGTCGACGACAATGCTGAGTACAAATACCAGGTTAGAGTCATGACCAGACATTTCATCATGTCATAAGCTATTGCTATACAGCACAGTACCATAACGATCTTAAACCAGGGCCCGGAAAGGATAAACAGCACGACAGGGATCACATCCAGGAGGTAACGTGCTATAAAACTGTCGTAGTTTCAGTTAGGACAGTTTTCCTCCTAGTAGCTGGTAGAGTGCTGTGTTTTGGATTAGGATGAGAAAAATGCTGATAACATGCCGATGTTTTGGTTATTGCAGAGCAGTGCTTGTACCAAGACAAGGACTTTGCAGCTCCTCACTCTGTCCTGCCAGCGGGCAGGCTGGGGGTGCAGCAAGAGCTGGGAGGGGACAGACCCAGGACAGCTGACCCAAACTGGCCAAAGGAGTATTCCATACCATCTGACGTCATGCTAAACAATAGATAGGGGTGGCTAGCCGGGATGGGGGGGCCGGCTGCTCGGGTTAGACTGAGCATCGGTCAGCGGGTGGTGAGCAATTGCATTGTGCATCACTTGTTTCATTATTATTATTATTATTACTATTATTATTGTTTCCTATCTTAATAAACTGTCTCTATCTCAACTCTCGTTTCACTTTTCCGTTTCTCTCCCCCATCCCAGAGAGTGAGGGGGGAGAGCGAACGGATTTGTGGTGTTCAGCTGCCAGCCAGGTTAAAACACAACAGTCCTTTTTGGCGCCCAATGTGAGGCCCGAAGGGTTGAGATAACGACAGATCTGATCAGAGTGCGTTAAACTAAAATTGGTATAAGTATTAGACCTGCTTAATAGTTGCTAGTCACAATGTTGATTGCTTTAATCTCGCGTCTGCTGCGCCTGTATTCCAAACTGTGTTTTATTGTACGTTACTTCCTGTATGTGATCCCTGTCGTGCTGTTTGTCCTTACCGGGCCTTCGTTTAAGATCATTATGGTACTGTGCTGTATAGCAATAGCTTATGAAATGATAAAATATCTGGTCATGATGCTAACCTGGTACTTGTACTCAGCACTGTCGTCAACTCTGTGCTTTGGAAGCCATATCTCAGAAACTATTAGCAATTACACCTATTGCCTTTTTTCGTCAGGGAGCCAGTTTGTGGAGGGGACAGGGGAAGATGTTTTTTCCTACTTGTTCACTTCCCTTTCCTCCTTCACCACCCTCTTATCCTCCAAGCTAATTACGATAGTTCTCCAAGATGTTGAATATCCTTGGGATACTCAGACCAGCATGTTCTTGTTGTTATGTCTCCTGAATATGCTTCAGGTTTTGCTTAAGGTTAAACAACCACTTAGGAATCTCATCCAGAGATCAGTCCTGAGGCGGGGTAGTGGTGAGTGGCAGGGACTGTGGGAGGATATGGGCAGGTTTCTAGAGCAGTGGGCACCTCCGATGTTTTGGAAATTGACCCCTGAACAACTGCAAAACCCTAAAACACTGGTAAAATGCTTGAAAAAAAGGTGTAATAACTCTGGCAGTTCCAAAGTGACACAACTCACTGTAACGGTCTGCGGTCTGGCCTATGCTTATCGAGCTGCAGTTGATGCTACTATTAACCCAGTTCCAGCCCCTGCGGCCGCTCCAGTTCCAGCCCCTGTGGCCGCTCCAGCCCCTACAGCCACTCCCACTCCTGCAGCCACTCCAGCTCCTGAAGCCGCTCCAGCTCCTGCAGCCGCTCCAGCTCCTGCTGCTGCTCCAGTTCCAGCTCCAGCTCCTGCAGCCACTCCAGTTCCAGCTCCAGCCCCTGCAGCCGCTCCAGCCCCTGCAGTCGCTCCAGTTCTGGCTTCTGTAGCTGCTCCAGTGCCAGCCCCTGCAGCTGCTCCTGCTCCAGCTCCTGTAGCTGCTCCAGCTCCTGCTGCTGCCCCAGCTCCGGCTCCTGCAGTTGCTCCAGATCCTGGGCCAGAGAAACGAGCTGTAGCCGTTCAAGTTGCACCTGCAGAGGGTATTCCAGCCCCAGTGGTAGACCCTATGGCTGGGCCAGAGAAACGAGCTATAGCAGTGCAAGTTGCCCCTGTAACCAAGGTGAAAAAATGGTACAGAGACTCAGGTTGCTTAGAACGCAGAGAGTCTTCTGCTGGGTCTAGGTGTAGAGAAGACGAGGCCGGGCCATCCAGGGAGCAGGAGGATGAAGATGAAGATGTATCAAAAATAGCAGTATCTACCCGAGACCTATGCGAGCGTGAGCTACGAGATGTGTGAAGAGATTTCAGCCGCTCTATAGGTGAGCAGCTTGTCACCTGGCTGCTCCGGTGCTGGGACACTGGAGCCAAGAGCGTGGAATTAGATAGAAATGAAGCCAAGCGGCTGGGATCCCTTGCTAAAGATGCAGGCATTGACAAAGCAATTGGAAATAGAGTAGGATCTTACAGCCTCTGGAAGCGTCTCCTGTCAGCTGTGAGGGAAAGGTATCCCTACAAGGAAGAAATTGTATGTCATCCAAGCAAGTGGACCACTATGGAGAAGGGAATCCAGTACCTGAGGGAATTAGCAGTACGGGAGGTGATTTATGAGGACCTAGACAACGAACAAATATCCTTAGATCCAGATGAAGTCAGGTGTACCCGACCCATGTGGAGGAAGTTTGTACGGAGTGTACCATCATCATATGCCAACTCATTGGCAGTAATGACCTGGAGAGAACGTGAGGAACCCACAGTGTATGAAGTGGCTAGACAACTCCGGTGGTACGAAGAAAGTCTCTCCTCTTCCTTACAGGCCTGCGTCTCGGCTGTGGAGAAACTTTCTGAAAGCATCCACCAACTAAAAGAGAATACTTTGGAGAAACTTTCTGAAGAATTTTCCCACCAACTTAAAGAGAGATTATTTTCTTCCCCGCCTGTACAAACAAGTGTCTGAGCTATCAGGGGTAAGCGCTCATCCGCGCAAGGAAGACGATATGGTGGGTACACACCCCGTGCCACCCTGTGGTTTTAGCTACGTGACCATGGAGAGGACATGAGGAAATGGGATGGAAAATCTACCGCGACCCTAGAGGCAAGGGTACATGAGTTGTAAAAGAAAACAATTGGGAAAAAGGGGTTCTCTGAAAAGTTTGCTGCTCCCACTTCCAGTAGGCAGTCCTTTAAACACAAAAACAAAGATTCTGACCAGGACTAGAGGGACCCTGCCTCCAGCCAGGGGGAGGAAAGGGATAATCGAGTTTATTGGACTGTGTGGATTCGATGGCCTGACACGTCAGATGCACAGAAGTATAAAGCTTTAATAGACACGAGTGCACAGTGTACTCTAATGACATCAATCCATAAAGAGACAGAACCCATCTGTATCTCTGGAGTGACAGGAGGATCCCAACAGCTGACTGTATTGGAAGCTGAAGTGAGTCTAACTGGGAATGAGTGGCAAAAGCATCCCATTGTGACTGGCCCAGAGGCTCCATGCATCCTTGGCATAGACTACCTCAAGAGAGGGTACTTCAAGGATCCAAAAGGGTACCGGTGGGCGTTTGGCATAGCTGCCTTAGAGACAGAGGGCACTAAACAGCTGTCCACCTTGCCTGGTCTCTCAGAGGACCCTTCTGTTGTGGGGTTGCTGAGGGTCGAAGAACAGCAAGTGCCAATCACTACCACAACTGTGCACCGGAGACAATATCGCACCAATCGAGACTCCCTAATTCCCATCCATAAGTTAATTCGTCAGCTGGATCAGCAAGACTCATTCACCCTTTAATAGTCCCATATGGCCAGTGCGAAAGTCTAATGGTGAGTGGAGACTAACAGTGGACTATTGTGGCCTGAATGAAGTGACGCCACCGCTGAGTGCCGCAGTGCCAGACATGCTAGAACTCCAGTATGAACTAGAGTCAAAGGCAGCCAAGTGGTATGCCGCAATTGATATCGCTAATGCATTTTTCTCCATCCCTCTAGCAGCAGAGTGCAGGCCACAGTTTGCTTTCACTTGGAGGGGTGTCCAATATACTTGGAATCGGCTGCCCCAGGGGTGGAAACACAGCCCTACCATTTGCCATGGACTGATCCAGTCTGCGTTGGAGCAGGGGGAAGCTCCTGAACACCTGCAGTACATCGATGACATC
>JAACYP010017464.1:0-13461 GCA_011076525.1 Nettapus auritus | reverse complement strand
GACCAGTCCTCTTTAACATCTTTATCGATGATCTGGATGAGGGGATCGAGTGCGCCCTCAGTAAGTTTGCAGACGACACCAAGTTAGGTGCGTGTGTCGACCTGCTCGAGGGTAGGAAGGCTCTGTGGAAGGATCTGGATAGGCTGGACCGATGGGCCAAAGCCAACTGTATGAAGTTCAACAACTCCAAGTGCCGGGTCCTGCACCTGGGGCACAACAACCCCAAGCAGAGCTACAGGCTGGGAGACGAGTGGTTAGAAAGCTGCCTGTCAGAGAAGGACCTGAGAGTATTAGTTGATAGTCGGCTGAATATGAGCCAGCAGTGTGCTCAGGTGGCCAAGAAGGCCAACAGCATCCTGGCTTGTATAAGAAACAGCGTGGCCAGCAGGTCCAGGGAAGTGATTGTCCCCCTGTACTCGGCTCTGGTGAGGCCGCACCTCGAGTACTGTGTTCAGTTTTGGGCCCCTCACTGCAAGAAGGACATGGAGGTGCTTGAGCGAGTCCAGAGAAGGGCTACGAAGCTGGTGAAGGGTCTGGAGAAAAGTCTTATGAGGAGTGGCTCAGGGAGCTGAGACTATTTAGCCTGGAGAAGAGGAGGCTCAGGGGCGACCTTATCACACTCTACAGGTACCTGAAAGGAGGCTGTAGTGAGGTGGGAGTTGGTCTATTCTCCCACGTGCCCGGTGATAGGATGAGGGGGAATGGGCTAAAGTTGCACCAGGGGAAGTTTAGGTTGGATATTAGGAAGACCTTCTTTACTGAAAGGGTTGCTAGTCACTGGAATAGGCTGCCCAGGGAAGTGGTTGAGTCACCATCCTTGGAGGTCTTTAAAAGACGTTTAGATGTAGAGCTTAGGGATATGGTTTAGTGGAGGACTTGTTAGCGTTAGGTCAGAGGTTGGACTCGGTGATCTTGGAGGTCTCTTCCAACTTATACTATTCTGTGTGATTCTGTGTGTATGTGATAATAACCCCTTTTTTCCAAGTCTGAAACCACCCAGCTGCTGGCAGAGGGTGCGGCCTTAGCACATCCCTCTCATACATCACTTCTAAAGAAACTGCTTTTTGCACAGAAACAGCCAAATTGGATGACTCTGAGGTCTTGATAAAAACAGGATCTCCTCTTTCTTGTGGGTATATGCTGCCTGCCCAATAGGAAGCTCATGTAGTCAATGAGTAGTTTTTTTTTTTGTTGTTGTTTTGTTTTGTTTTCCACCCAGTCCAATGGTTAAAAACATTCCAGGGCCCCAATGGCCTCCTGCCTCTTCCTCACTTAATAGGTTTCAGTCCCCGCCCCTCGAGGGATACTCGATACATGTATTCCATCTCAGATTCCTCCAGGTGTATATAATACTTTTCCTACAACTTTGCTAATTCATCCATAGGGGTGGTTTGTACTGTAGTACAAACCTCGTTATCTCATTCATTTGCAATTTTAGTTTTGATTAACGGTTGTATAGGTACAGGTTCCCGGTAAGATCATAATCAGAATCTTCCACCAGTTTGTTGTTATTACTATACTGGTATGGTGGTTTTACCTTGCTGAGCAGTTGAACTCCACGACAACTGCTCTCTCAGTCCCAGAAACTCTTCCAGTATTCCTGGGCAGTTGGGTTTCTCCATTCGAGCCTGCTGTGTAATTAACACTACCCACTTCTACATGTAGCATCGATTGCATGATGTATAGCCAGGGATTCTGCCTTTGAACATACAACGTAGCACAGCTCATTGTGGTAACAAGAGGAGCTGTGCTTCTGTACCAAGAACTTCTGAAGTAGCTTGAACCCCCTCATATGTTGTTAGTATGATCTGGTCCATGATTTTGCCAGGCACAGAGGTGAGACTGACTGGCCTGTAGTTCCCTGGGTCTTCCTTTTTTTCCCTTTTTAAAAATGGAGGTCAGGTTTCCCCTCTTCCAGTCAGTGCAAACTTCACCGGACTGCCATGACTTTTCAAATATGATGGATATTTGACAGCCATTTCATCAAAATTCAGCAAACTAAACGTATGCTTTCTCTGTATTTAGTGTAGCCAAAGGCACTATTTTGGACTGAGATAAATTGTCTTCTGGAGGTGCCTATTAATGTCCTTCACCAGAGAGGAAACCCAGACATTAAAGTTTTATATAACTGAAATCAGATAAAGTGAATCCAGGCCTAATGGCTAAATTTAAAATTCCAACCTAGTTTTTTTTTTCTCAGGGACTGCCTACATTTACTTGAGAGAAGCTAGCTGACCCAAGTGTTTCCTGTACTTTTATTCCCATAAGTTTGCTATCCAGACCTGACTGATGGAAATCTCTTGGACTCTGAAAGACTCGCTACATCTGACCTCCTTGGCCTGGTCAAAACACTGCAACTTTCAACACCTGTCTGCAAAAGCAAACTAGCATGCATGAAATACACAGGTACACAGCTTGGCAATTAATGCGTTAAAAGGCACAAAGACTCTATAGAGATTTCTAAGTTTCCACAGAGACACCTGGTATACGTAAGTGTTCAAATCTCACCCAAAGGCATCCCAATGCAGGGGGAAAGAGAGGCTCAGCCTGTTGACTGATCCCATAAGTCAGAATGGTATCTTCCCTAATGATGGTATCTTCCCTAACATCCCCTCTCTCTTAAGCCAATTTATATTATTTTCTATCTTTCAGGTGGAGCTTGAGTGACTCTAGTCAAGCATATCTTGGTTACAATTAGTGGAAAATTTTCTCGATTTCGTTTAAAGTAGTAGGCTTGGAGAAATTCAGAGCGCGTGCTCAGTGAGGGGTGGTCACACCTTGGAGGGCAGGTAGCTTTTGGGATGGAGGTGTGTTTTGGTATTATAATGATATTATGGTCAAAAGTACACTAGAGTACAGCATTTTGTCAAAAACATGACAGGTCATTGGCTCAGGGTAGCAAATGTGCAATTTATCGGTCTCGGTGTGCACATGAATAATCGAGTCCCCCCTCTTGTCACAGAACCTAGCCATGGTGTCTCTACTCCACTCTACACTCCGTACTGTTCCTTAGAGTTATCACACCAGCTTCCCCAGTGCGATAGCATCTAAGGTTGGAAGCCTAGGGAATGCTCAGGTAATATAGCTATGCCCTACCCTGAAAGCCTCTTCAATGTTGTACATTTTCTTTAAAATGTGACTATTAGTTTAATTTTCCTAGTCACTTCAGGCAATTACTCCACAAGCTTGTGTTTCATTTTAGCTAGTTGGTGAAGACATAGCAGTTATTTTGTTGATCACATCGACATCGGGGATATGGTGACATCCATCTTGCCATTTTATTCCTAAAAACTGGATCTCCTGTGCAGGTCCCTTGACCTTAATTTGTTTTATGGTAAAACCAGCTTTCAGAAGGATTTGGACTACTTTCTTCCCTTTCTCAAAAAGGAAAGAGAAACTATGGAGAGAAAACAGGGAAATTAAAATGCTTATTGGCCTAGGATGAAAGTCAACAAAAAGAACTACAGGAAAACTTACGATCTCCTACTAAACCAGATGCCATGGGTGGAAACCAGATTTCCAGGGGTGGAAACATAGCCCTACCATTTGCCTTGGACTGATCCAGTCTGCGCTGGAGCAGGGGGAAGCTCCTGAACATCTGCAGTACATCGATGACATCATTGTGTGGGGTGACACAGCAGAGGAAGTTTTTGAGAAAGGGAAGAAAACAGTCCAAATCCTTTTAAAGGCTGGTTTTGCCATAAAACAAAATAAAGTCAAAGGACCTGCACGAGAGATCCAATTTTTAGGAATAAAACGGCAAGATGGACGTCGGCAAATCCCAATGGATGTGATCGACAAAATAACAGCTATGTCTCCACCAACTAGCAAAAAGGAAACACAAACTTTCCTAGGTGTTGTACGGTTTTGGAGTTGGGGATACAGAGGATCTGAGGCCCGATACACTCCAACCGAAAAGGAGATATTGGCAGCATATGAAGGAGTTCGATCTGCTTCAGAAGTGGTCGGTACTGAAGCGCAGCTCCTCCTGGCACTACGACTGCCAGAACTAGTCTGGATGTTCAAAGGAAGGGTCCCCTCTACACATCATGCAACTGATGCTACATGGAGCAAGTGGGTTGCACTGATTACTCAGTGGGCTCGAATAGGAAACCCCAGTCGTCCAGGAATCCTGGAAGTGACTGTGGAATGGCCAGAAAGCAAATATTTTGGGATATCACTAGAGGAGGAGGTGGCCCGTGTTGAAGAAGCCCCACTGTACAACAAGCTACCAGAAGATGAGAAGAAATATGCCGTGTTCACTGATGGGTCCTGTCGTATTGTGGGAAAGCATTGGAGATGGAAGGCTGCTGTATGGAGTCCTACATGACGAGTTGCAGAAGCTGCTGAAGGAGAAGGTGAATCAAGTCAGTTTGCAGAAGTGAAAGCCATCCAACTGGCTTTAGATATTGCTGAATGAGAAAAGTGGTCAGTTCTCTATCTCTCTACTGATTCATGGATGGTAGCAAATGCCCCGTGGGGGTGGTACAGCAACGGAAGGAGAACAACTGGCATCGCAGGGGCAAACCCATCTGGGCTGCTGCATTGTGGCAAGATATTTCCGCATGGGGAGACAACCTGGCTTTAAACGTATGCCACGTAGATGCTCATGTGCCCAAGAATCGGGCTCCTGAAGAACATCAGAACAACCAGCAGGTGGATCAGGCTGCTAAGATCGAAGTGGCTCAGGTGGACCTAGACTGGCAACATAAAGGTGAATTATTTATAGCCCGATGGGCCCATGACACCTCAGGCCATCAAGGTAGAGATGCAACATGCAGATGGGCTCGTCATCAAGGGTTGTACCTGACCATGGACGCTATAGCACAGGTTATTCATGATTGTGAAACATGTGCCGCAATCAAGCAAGCCAAACAGTCAAAGCCTCTTTGGTATGGAGGACGATGGCTGAAATATAAATATGGAGAGGCCTGGCAGACTGATTACATCACACTCCCTCAAACCCGCAATGGCAAGCGCCACGTACTTACAATGGTGGAAGCAACCACCGGATGGCTGGAAACATATCCTGTGCCCCATGCCACCGCCCGGAACACTATCCTGGGCCTTGAAAAACAAGTCCTACGGCGAGAGGGCACCCCATACAAAATGGAGTCAGACAATGGGACTCATTTCTGAAACAACCTTATAGACGCTTGGGCCAAAGAACATGGTATTGAGTGGGTATATCACATTCCTTATCATGCACCAGCCTCCAGGAAAGTTGAGCGATATAATGGACTGTTAAAGACTACACTGAAAGCAATGGGTGCTGAGACATTCAAAAATTGGGACACACATTTGGCAAAGGCCAACTGGTTAGTCACTAGGGGATCTGCCAACTGAGCTGGACCTGCCCAATCAAACCTGTTACGTACTGTAGAAGGGGATAAAGTTCCTGTAGTGCACATAAAAAACAAGCTGGGTAAAACAGTCTGAGCTACCCCTGCCTCAGGAAAAGGCAAACCCATTCAGTGAATTGCTTCTGCTCAGGGACCTCGAAGCACTTAGTGGATGTAGGCAAAAGAATGGGGAGGTCCGATGTGTACCTCAAGGGGATTTAATACTGGGTGAGAATAGCCCATGAATTGAATTGTATTATGTTAATTTTTATATAATATTATATGTCATCACTACCATGATTGCTATATACCATGGATGGAAACGGTGATTCATTAGAATGAAATGGAAAGAGTATAACCTGAGCATAACATAAATGGTATGGAATAAGGGGTGGATAAATGTCCCGGTTTCAGCTATGATAGAGTTAATTTTAGTAGCTGGTAGGGTGCTATGATTTGGATTAGGATGAGAAGAGTGTTGATAACATGCTGATGTTTTAATTGTTGCAGAGCAGTGCTTACCCTAAACCAGTGACTTTCCAGCTTCTCACTCTTTCCTGCCAGTGCTCAGGCTAGGGGTGCAGCTAGGGGTACAGCAACAGCTGGGAGGGGACAGACCCAGGACAGCTGACCCAAACTGGCCAAAGGGGTATTCCATACCTTCTGACATCATGCTAAACAATATATAGGGGTGGCTAGCTGGGGTGGGGGGGCGGCTGCTCAGGGAGCAAACGGCTGTGTGGTGCTTAGCTGTTGGCCAGGTTAAACCAAAACACACAGCACCACACATGACTGGAATTCCCCAATTACTCTCTTTTTGCTCTGTTTTACTCTAAAACTGTTAATATTTCCCTCATTAGCACTTCATAACCTTATATTCTCTATTACCCGACACCTGATTTCTCCTGTTTCCTCATTGGCAGAGAACTACAGGTTCACAGCCTACTCGACGCCCTTCTATACCATACATGTACATTTTTTTTTGACCAACTGTTAATTTCTCCTTTTCTGTTTTTTCCCTTCTTGTCTTGTGACTAGAGGTCCCATGATTTTTGTTTTTCCTGATTTCACAGTGCTTGTCCTGTTTTTCTTAGCTATCCTCCTTATTTTGGGACGGTGGGACCTTCCCCTTATCTGCTTAACATACTCCACACTGCTATGTTACTGTCATGCCTGCACAATCATTTCTGAATATGCAAAGTTAGTGGAATTTTCCACTGCAAAAACACTTTCTATTGAAAAAAAAAAAAAAAATCACTTTGTTTTTCTCACAATTCCCCCCCCTTCTTTTCTTACTCCTACTGTTGTTTTTGTACCTCTTCATATCCCCCACTCTTGAGTTTTTTCCAATATTAAGGCGCAATATTCTTCTTTTCGTATGTCACAGGGGATGACAGATGCACAATGCCATTATTATTGTAATACCAACAAATAGTTGTTTGAGGCAATTCCATTCAGGTAACCATGAAGTTAGTCTCTCCCAGTTGTTTCTAAACCCCCAGGAATTGTCAACTTGAGCCACTCTATGTAGGCTCTTGGTTTTGTGGTTTTTTTCTGTTTTTTTTTTGTGTTTTTTTTTTTTCCAATTATTTTTGAGATAAGTCAAATCTGTCCCATTTGATCTACATGCATACAACAACTAGCATTAATTGCAGTGCACAATCCTCCTTGTGAGGTTAGCAATAAATCTACCATTTGATTCTGGAGTACTATTTTTGCAAACTTGTTACCTCCTTTTGTAATACCTGGACTGCATTCAGTGTTATCTTCTAGTTCCTCAATTATAGCTGAGATAGTTACAATAGCTTTTTCTAATTCACTTACCCCTAACCAAGGTAAAAACCAACTTGCAAAACTGTGAAATGCTAGAGTATTTTACTAGAGGATTATCTGGAGTCCGCTTAATTCTGCGTGTGGTCTCAAGGGGGCTTTGGCTTTGTGGGTCTTCAATAATAGTTACATTTGGAATTATTGACTCCAGGGTGCAAGCTCCCTTCCATCCTAGGGGCAACACCTTCCTGGCTTTATGGCCACATAGCCAGTACCACCCCTTGCCATTCGGGACAGGCCATCTGGTTACAGGATTCTCATGTTGTATCTGGTGTGCATTATGTACATTAGCATTCCCGTGGCTACCATATTCGGTACAGTATGGATTATTCCCTACTTCACAGATAATATTTCCACACCCAGGGTCAGTACCGTTGCCCCCTGAGTTTCTATCAATGTTGTTTACAGGGCGCCTTTGATAACATGGTATATTGTAGCCAGGATTATGTATAGGGAGCTCAACTTCAAAATCTATTCCTTCCCGGGACTGAGTATGATCCCTCATTTTTAGAAATCTGGAGAATCCAGACACAGTTGCTGCTGGAATAGGAATCAGGGACAAGGACATTTCAGTCTTTCTAGGCATCTGGGTGTGTTGTGGTTTAGCCCGGCTGGCAGCTAAACACCACACAGCCATTCGCTCACCCTCTCCCTTCCCTCTCTGGGATGGGGGAGAGAAACAGGAAAGTGAAGCCTGTGAGTTGAGATAAAGACAGTTTATTAAGACAGGACAATAATAATGCAAATTGTGATAATAATGATAACAGTACTATTAATAATAATGTGTACGAAACAAGAAATGCACAATACAATTGCTCACCACCCGGTGACCGATGCCCAGCCTATCCCCAAGCAGCCAGTCCCCCCACCCCGGCTAGCCACCCCTATATACTGTTTAGCATGACGTCAGATGGTATGGAATACTCCTTTGGCCAGTTTGGGTCAGCTGTCCTGGGTCTGTCCCCTCCCAGCTCCCGCTGCACCCCCAGCCTGCTCGCTGGCAGGACAGAGCAAGGAGCTGAAAAGTCCTTGGCTTGGTGTAAGCATTGCTCTGCAACAATTAAAACATCAGCATGTTATCAGCACTCTTCTCATCCTAATCCTAAACATAGCACCCTACCAGCTACTAGGAGGAAAATTAACTCTGTCCTGACTGAAACCAGGAGAGGGTGCAAATCCAACAATTATTTCGAGATAGAACTCGAGAGATGTTCTGGATTAATTGGAAACGCTGATTTTTCCCTCCATCCCATCACTAATCCATTGAGAACAGGTATTACTAAGATAAACTTAAAATACATCATTTCTATATATATACACCCCTACAATAATTAAGAAGTAATAAATAAGAAATACAATAAAAATCACAGACTCATAAGGATTCTTCTGGTGGGGGTTAAATACCCCCCCTTCTTTTTCTCCCACTTCCAGGGAGCGTTCCCTGGAAACACTCTAATTCTGTGTAATTCAATCCTTTTTACTCATTAATTCATTGGGAATTCTTCTAAGGAGAAGTTAAAGGTTTACAATAGATAGTTTTAACAGTTTTAACCTTAAAAGTCTTGGTTAATGCAGTCTCTCAGGTATCAGGGTTAACTGATGTTTTTATCCAGGCATAATGAGTCCACCCTTTCTCAGTTGTTATTACTGCCATCTCAGTAGTCAGGAGCACTTGGAACAGTCTGTCCCACTCAGGTTGCAGCTTCGATTATCTCCATGTTCATATCAGAACCCAATCTCCTGCTCGGAATGGATGGATCAGGGCTTCCAAGGGTGGGGTTTGAGCTAACAGTCCACGGGTCCTGAGAGAAGACAAAGAGGACGACAGCCCGAGTATATAGTTCTTAAGAAAAGCATCTTTTGTCTCAAATTGAGGTTGTTCATTCCCTTTGTCCTGGTACAGCAATCCAAATAGTATTTCATATGGTGAAACTCCCACCTCTTCTCTTGGTGCCATTTGAATTCACAGAAGTGCCAAAGGTAAGAACTTCGCTCAGGGAGCCGAGTTTCCAGAATTTAGTGAATTGCTTCTTTACTCTCTGACCGGCTCCACCATTCCAGAAGAGGAAGGATGCCAAGGAGCGTGAAATTTCCACTTAATTCCACTTAATTTCTAGAGTCCACATTAGCCTTTGCAATACTTCTGACATAAAGTGATTTCTTTGATCAAAGTCAATATTTTCAACAATTCCATACCTGGGAGTTATTTGTTCTACAATGACTTAAGTTACTATGTTCACAGTAGCAAATACTGAAGGGAAAGCTTCCACCCACCCTGACAAATGATCTACCAAGACTAATAAGTACTTAAATCTACCTACTCTAAGGGGTTCTGTAAAATCTACCTGTACATTTTGGAAGCGCTGAATTCCTGGTTCTCGCCCCCCTTTGGGCTGACTGCAGATAATTTTCCTATTTACCTTTTGACATGCTACGCAACTCCTGCATACTTGTTCAGCCAGAGTATATATATTCCCACACATATTCGAAGTGACAAACTATCTCATATTTATACAGCAAAACAACGAATATTCAATTAACACATATACATATTCATTACCCAAACCCGCCTACTCTCGCTTTGTATGCTAATTAGCTTATCAGTCCTGCCAAATCGCTTCATGAGCATGCACCACGCCGAATGCATATTTAGAATCTGTCCAAATATTTATTTTCCTTCCTGCTGCTGGTTCCAGTACTCGTGTAAGATCAATTATCTCTGCTTTCTGGGCAGACGTCCCAGGGGGTAATGGTTTGGACTCAATTACCTGTTGAGTGGTTGTAACGGCATACCCTGCCTTACGTTGTCCTTGTTTCACAAAGCTGTTTCCATCAGTATATCAAGATTTGTCAGCATCTTCTAAAGGTTCTTCCTTAAGATCAGGTCGACTAGAATATACAGTCTCCATTGTTTCTATACAATCATGTGTTATTGGTTCATCCAGAGCTCCGCTAAGGAAAGAAGCTGGATTTACAACGTTAGTGACCACAATTTCCACATCATCTTGTTCTACTAATATTGCTGGATATTTTAAAAATCTCTGTGGTGAAAGCCAATGGCTTCCTTTTTGTTCCAAAACTGCTGAGACCGTATGGGAGACTAGCACTGTCATTTTCTGTCCCATTGTAAGCTTCCGAGCCTCCTGTATATTGATAACAACAGCTGCAACAGCCAGAAGACATCCGGGCCATCCTTTACTTACTTCATCTAATTGTTTAGAGAAGTAAGCTACTGCTCGTTTATAGGGACCCAATCTTTGTGCTAGTACTCCCAAAGCTATCCCTTGTCTCGCATGAGAGAACAACCAAAAGGGTTTTGAGAGATTCGGTAATCCCCAAGCCGGGGCTTGCATCAATTCTTGTTTAAGTTGTTTAAAGGCTTTTTGTGCTTCACCAGTCCAGACTAACTTTGACTGATTATTCTTTATGAATTCATATAGAGGCTTTACCATTAGTCCATAGTTATAAATCCAAAGACGACACCAACCTGTCATTCCTAAAAAGGTTTGTAGCTCCTTTACTGTTTGGGGTTCTGGAGTTCGGCAGATGACTGACTTGCTTACGTTCAGTTCCTAGTTCTCGTTGTCCTCCCGAAATTTCAAATCCCAAATAGGTCACGCGCTGTTGAACCAGCTGGGCTTTCTGTTGGGAGACTCGATATCCATTTAAACCCAGAAAATTAAGGAGATTTATAGTCCATTGAATACAACTCTCTTCAGTCTCGGTAGCTATTAAGAGATCATCTACATATTGTAACAAAGCCCCTTCAGTGGCCGGAGGCATCCAAGTCTCGAGTTCCTTTGCTAATTGGTTTCCAAAAATGGTGGGGCTATTCTTGAATCCTTGAGGTAGTACTGTCCACATAAGCTGCGTCTTTCTGCCTGAGTCAGGGTTTTCCCATTCAAAGGCAAATAGGCTTTGACTTTCTGTGGCTAAGGCTAGGCAGAAGAAGGCGTCTTTTAAATCCAGTACGGTAAACCAAACTTGATTATTCTTTAATTTAGTCAGCAAAGCATAAGGGTTTGCCACTACTGGATGTATATCCTCGGTGATTTTATTTATGGCCCTCAAATCCTGAACTAGCCTATAGCTTTTTCAATTTGCCTTTTTGATTGGCAATATGGGTGCACTGTATTCTGATTCGCATTCAACTAATAATCCATACTGTAGAAATTTATCAATTATCTCTTTAATTCCTTTCCTATCTTCTATCCTCAAAGGATATTGCTTAACCTTAACGGGTTTCTCTCCTGGCTGTAATTTAATAATTATTGGGGTCACATTTTTAGCTCTTCCAGGGACTTTGGTGGCCCAAACTCCTGGATACACTTGATCTGTGATCTCTGAAGGTATTTCACTTTTAGGATCGGTTTGTATTAGCGCCAAGCTCAACACATTTATTAGTTGTTCTTCTCCTATCCTTAATTCCATTTTCCCTTTTTCAAAGACAATTTCTGCTTCTAATTGTTCTAACAAATCTCGACCTAATAGAGATTTTGGAGATCCAGGTAGATATAAAAACCTATGCATCCCCATTTGTTTTTCCCAATTTATATTTCAATGGTTTTAAGAAAAAGGCTTTTTCTTGTTGGCCAGTGGCTCCTATCACAGTCACAAAGTCTTTACCTTCTGGTATTAGTTTCTGGTTCAGCACTGAATAAGAGGCTCCTGTATCTATTAAAAATTCCATCTCCTGTACCAATTCCCCTAGCTTAATTTTAACCAGTGGATCCTCTAGGGTGAATTCCCCCAGTCTACTTCATTGGTCAGGAGAAATGTTAGCTATTATAGGTCGGGCCCCACTCAGCTTCAGACACTGTCCTTTCCAATGACCTATTTCCTTACAATAGGCACACTGATCTGATCTTAAGGGCTGTTCAGGTCCTCCCTGTCTTCCAACTCCCCTACCCCTAACTCGAAGGGGTTCTTCTTGTTTTCTCAATGCAGCTACGGTTGCCGCAGCAATAGTTTGTCCTAATTTCTGTCTTTCACCCCCTTCCTGGTTTCTAAATACTCTCCAAGCCTCGTCCACCAACCTTTCCAAATCTCTTAAATCTGGTTCCTTCATTTTCTGAAGTTTCCGCCTCATGTTGTGGTTTAACCCGGCCGGCAGCTAAACACCACACAGCCGTTCGCTCACCCTCCCCCCACCCAGTCGGGGTGCCAGGAGGAGCTGTGCTTCAGTACCGACCACTTCTGAAGCAGATCGAACTCCTTCATATGCTGCCAATATTTCCTTTTCGGTTGGAGTGTAGCAGGCCTCAGATCCTCTGTATCCCCGACTCCAGAACCCTAGGGGTCGACCTCGAGTTTCCCCAGGTTCCTTCTGCCAGAGGCTCCAGGTGGGGCCATTCTCCCTGGCTGCGGTGTAGAGCATATTCTTTACATCCGGTCCTGTTCAGACTGGCCCAAGGGCTACTGCATGAACTATTTCCTGCTTAATTTGTTCAAAGGCTTGTCGTTGCTCAGGGCCCCATTCAAAATCGTTCTTCTTACGGGTTACTTGGTAGAGCGGATTTACAATCAGACTGTAATTTGGAATGTGCATTCTCCAAAACCCCACGACACCTAGGAAAGTTTGTGTTTCTTTTTTGCTAGTTGGTGGAGACATAGCTGTTATTTTGTTGATCACATCCATTGGGATTTGACGACGTCCATCCTGCCATTTTATTCCTAAAAACTGGATCTCTCGTGCAGGTCCTTTAACTTTGTTTTGTTTTATGGCAAAACCGGCCTTCAGAAGGATTTGGACTATTTTCTTCCCTTTCTCAAAAACTTCCTCTACTGTATCACCCCACACCATGATGTCATCGATGTACTGCAGGTGTTCAGGAGATTCCCCCTGCTCCAGCGCAGACTGGATCAGTCCATGGCAAATGGTAGGGCTGTGTTTCCACCCCTGGGGCAGTCGATTCCAGGTGTATTGGATGCCCCTCCAAGTGAAAGCAAACTCTGGCCTGCATTCTGCTGCTAGAGGGATGGAGAAATATGCATTAGCGATATCAATTGTGGCATTCCACTTGGCTGCCTTTGATTCCAGTTCATACTGGAGTTCTAGCATGTCCGGCACTGCAGCGCTCAGTGGTGGCGTCACTTCGTTCAGGCCACGATAGTCCACTGTTAGTCTCCACTCACCATTAGACTTTCGCACTGGCCATATGGGACTATTAAAAGGTGAATGAGTCTTGCTGATCACTCCTTGGCTCTCCAGCTGACGAATTAACTTATGGATGGGAATTAGGGAGTCTCGATTGGTGCGATATTGTCGCCGGTGCACAGTTGTGGTAGC
>JAACYP010017411.1:0-11534 GCA_011076525.1 Nettapus auritus | reverse complement strand
GTGAGGAACAGCCTTGCAGGTGCCAAGGTCAGTGAAGAAGGAGGGGGAGAGGTGCTCCAGGCGCCGGAGCAGAAGTCCCCTGCGGCCTGTGGTGAGGACCATGGCAAAGCAGGATGTCCCCCTGCAGCCCATGGAATACCACGGTGGAGCAGGGTTCCACGCTGCAGCCCGTGGAGGAGACCACGGTGGAGCCTGTGCCCTGACGGAGACTGCGGCCTGTGGAAGACCCCCGCCGGAGCAGATTCCGGGCCGGACCTGTAGGCCGTGGAGAGGAGACCACGCAGGAGCAGGTGACCCGGCAGGAGCTGCTGCCCATGGGGGACCCAGGTTGGAGCAGTTTGCCCCAAAGGGATGGACCCCGTGGTACGGACCCATATATGGAGCAGTTCTTGAAGAGCTGCTGCCTGTGGACAGCCCACGCTGGATCAGTTCGGCAAGGACTGCATCCCGTGGGTAGGACCCCACAGCACAGGGGACAAGAGTGACCGAGAAGGAGCGGCAGAGAAGAAGTGCTATAGACTGACCATAACCCCCATTCCCCCGTTCCCCTGCGCCACTCGGGGGGAGGAGATGGAAGAGGGTGGATGGGGGGGGAGGTGCTTTTGGTTTCTTTCCTTTGTTTCTCACTTCTCTAGCTTGTTAGTAATAAGCAATAAATCTTACTTTCTCTCTATGCTGAGCCTGTTTTGCCCGTCACGATAATTACTGCGCGATCTCCTTGTCCTTTTCTCAACCGTTGAGCCCCTTTCATCGTATTTTCTCCTCGCTCCTCTTTGAGGAGGGGGAGTGAGAGAGCGGTTGTGGTGGAACTCAGCTGCCCACCCGAGTAAAACCGTCACAGTGGGTTTATGTGGCAAGGTTTTGGTAGCGGGGGGCCATAGGGGTGGCTTCTGTGAGAAGAATCCAGAAGCTGTCCCGTGTTAGATAAGGGCCCCGCCACTGGACAGAGCTGAGCCAGTAAGCGATGTTGTTTGTGCCTCTGTGAGAGCATATTTAAGAAGGGGATAAAAAACAAACTGCTACTGCTCAACAGCATCTGGGAGAGAGAGGCGTGAGAAACAGCCTTGCAGACACCAAGGTCAGTGAAGAAGGAGGGGGAGGAGGTGCTCCAGGCGCCGGAGCAGAAGTCCCCTCTGGCCTGTGGAGAAGACCATGGTGGAGCAGGTGGATCTGGCCTGAAGGAGGCTGCGGACTATGGAGAACCCTTGCTGGAGCACACTCCAGGCCGGACCTGTAGGCTGTGGAGAGGAGACCACACAGAAGCAGGTTATCTGGCAGGAGCTGCCGCCCACGCGGGATCTGTATTTGGAGCAATTCTTGAAGAGCTGCTGCCTGTGGGAAGCCCACACAGGATCAGTTTGGGAAGGACTGCATCCAATGGGAGGGACCCCATGCTGGAGCAGGGGAAGAGAGTGACCAAGAAGTAGTGGCGGAGATGAAGCGCTATAGACTGACCACAACCCCCATTCCCCTGCAGTGCTTGGGGGGAGGAGGTGGAAGAGGGTGGATGGGCGGGAAGGTGTTTTTGGTTTCTTTCCTTTGTTTCTCACTTCTCTAGCTTGTTAGTAATAGATAATAAATTATATTAATCTTCCTACTCTGAGTCTGTTTTGCTTGTCATGACAATTGTTGAGCAGTATCCCTGTCCTTATCTCAAACCTTGAGCCCTTTTTCTTTGTATTTTCTCCCCGTTTCCCTTTGAGAAGGGGGAATGAGAGAGTGGTTGTGGTGGAGCTCAGCTGCCCACCTGAGTAAAACCACCACAGCTGTTAATATTTACTGTGTTTTGATAATGATAATAATTTAGAAAGCAAATTTTTAACATGGGGACAGCTATGTGGATTATTGTAATAATACACTGGGAAACAGTGCACCAACACACCATGGGGGAATGCATATTCCTAGGGTGTGGGGAGCACCACAGCATGGTGACTGGCATTACATGCAGACTACTAACTGTTGTATTAATTGGCCTCTTCAGGAACCTACTTGGAAGAATCCCATGGGTTAGGGCCCTAGAAGGAAGGGGGCTCCAGGAGAGCTGGTCAGTATTCAAGCATCACCCCCTCCAAGCTCAAGATCAATGTATCCCTATGAGGAAGAAGGTAAGGAAAGGGGGCAGGAGACCTGCATGGATGAGCAAGGAGCTCCTGGCAAAGCTCAGTCAGAAGAAGGAAGCATACAGCATGTGGAAAAAGGGATAGTCTACTAGAGAGGAATATAGGAACACTGTCAGAGTATGCAGGGATGTGACAAGGAAGGCCAAAGCCCATTTGGAATTAAATCTGGCAAGGGATGTCAAGGACAATGAGACGGGCTTCTTCAAATACATCAGTAGCAAGAGGAAAACTAGGGAAAATATCGACCCGCTGCTGAGTGGGGCAGGTGCCCTGGTAATGAAGGATACAGAGAAGGCAGAGTTACTGAATGCCTTCTTTGCTTCTATCTTCAATGGTAAGACCAGCCCTCAGGAATCTCAGACCCTGGAGACAAGGGAGGAAGTCTGGAGAAAGGAGGACTTTCCCTTGGTCGAGGAGGATCAGGTCAGAGATCATTTAGGCAAACTTGATACCCACAAATCCATTGAATGCACCTATGAGTGCTGAGGGAGCTAGCTGATATTATTGTTAGGCCACTCTCCATCATTTTTGAAAGGTTGTAGAGAACAGGAGAGGTGCCTGAGGACTGGAAGAAAGCCAGTGTCACTCCAGTCTTCAAAAAGGGCAAGAAGGAGGACCTAGGCAACTACAGGCCAGTAAGCCTCACCTCCATCTGTGGAAAGGTGATGGAACAGCTAATCCTGGAGGTCATCTCCAAGCATGTGGAGGATAAGAAGGTGATCAGAAATAGTCGGCATGGATTCACCGAAGGGAAATCAGGCTTAACCAATCTGATAGCCTCCTATGATGGGATAACTGGCTGGGTAGATGAGGGGAGAGCATTGGATGTGCTCTACCTTGACTTCAGCAAGGCTTTCGACACTGTCTCCCATAACATCCTCATAGGCAAGCTCAGGAATTGTGGGATAGATGAGTGGACAATGAGGTGGACTGAGAACTGGCTGGATGGCAGAGCTCAGAGGGTTGCGCTCAGTGCTGCAGTCTAGTTGTAGGCTGGTAGCTAGCAGTGTCCCCCAGGGGTCAGTACTGGGTCCAGTGTTGTTCAACATATTCATCAGTGACCTGGATGATGGAATAGAGTGCACCCTCAGCAAATTTGCTGATGACACAGAACTGGGAGGAGTGGTTGATACCCCAGAGGGCTATGCTGCCATTCAGAGGGACCTGGACAGCCTGGAACACTGGGCAGTGAGGATCCTCGTGAGGATCAACAAGGGCAAGTGCAGGGTCCTGCACCTAGTGAAGAATAACCCCATGCACCAGTACAGGTTGGGGGCTGACCTGTTGGAAAGCAGCCCTGTGGAGAAAGACCTGGGAGTCAGACCCAGTACACTGGTAGACAGCAGGTTAACCATGAGCCAGCAATGTGCCTTTGTGGCCAAGAAGGCCAGTGGTATCCTGGGGTGCATTAGGAAGAGTGCTGCCAGCAGGTCAAGGGAGGTGATCCTCCCCCTCTACTCAGCCCTGGTGAGGCCTCACCTGGAGTATTGTGTCCTGTTCTGGACTGCCCAGTCCAAGAGGGACGTGGAACTACTGGAGTGAGTCCAGCGGAGGGCTACGAAGATGATTAGGGGACTGGAGCATCTCTCATACGAAGACAAGCTGAGATAATTGGGCATGTTTAGCTTGGAGAAAAGACTGAGAGGGGATCTTATCAATGCATATAAATATCCGAAGGGAGGGTGTCGAGACTATGGGGACAAGCTCTTTTCAGTCATGCCCAGCAATAGGACAAGAGGCAATGGGCACAAACTGAAACAGAGGAAGTTCCATCTGAATATGAGAGGGCACTTCTTTACTGTGAGGGTGACAGAGCACTGGAACAGGTTGCCCATAGAGATTGTGGAGTCCCCTTCTCTGGAGATACTCAAAACCCTCCTGGATGCCATCCTGCACAATGTGCTCTAGGTGATCCTGCTCGGCAGGGGGGTTATACTAGATGATCTCCAGAAGCCCCTTCCAACCTCAGCCATTCTGTGATTCTGAGTTGCTGTGATTCTGTGACTGTACGGAGTTTGCAGTTGGTGATGACACGGAGTTGCGATGGGAATTATGCACTTCACTCGTAAGAGAGAAGCAGCACTGTGTTTATTAATGAAAACAGTTGTTTAGCAGGACGTAATCATGAATAATTGCTTCATTGAAGCATAATGATTGCTTCACTAAGGGCAAATAATGCCCGACAAATTTGGTGGCCTTCTATTATGGGGTTACAGCATTGTTTGGTAAGGGAAGAGTAGCCAATGTCATCTACCTGGACATATTCAAAGCATTTGATACTCTACTGCACAACATCCTTGTCTCTAAATTAGAGACAAGGATTTGAGAGATGGACCACTCGGTGGATAAGGAATTGGCTAGATGGTCATACTCAAAGAGCTGTGGTCAATGGCTCGATGTTCAGGTAGAGACCAGTGACGGTGGTGACCCTCAGGGGTTGGTAATGGGATCGGCGCTGTTTAACATATTTGTCGGTGACATGGACATTTGGATTCTCTTCAAGAACTGCTCCAGACATAGGTCCGTACCACGGGGTCCATCCATCAGGAGCAAACTGCTCCAACATGGGTCCCCCGATGGGCAGCAGCTCCTAACCAGATCACCTGCTCCTGCATGGGTCTAGCCACTCCACAGGCTACAGGCCCAGCCTGGAGTTTGCTCTGGTAGGGGCTCTCCACAGGCCTCAGCCTCCTTCAGGCCAGATCCACCTGCTCCACTGTGGTCTCCTCCACGGGCTGCAGCGTGGAAATGTGCTCTGATGTCTTCTTCCACGGTCTGCACAGGGACAACCTGCTCCACCACGGTCATCTCAACAGGCAACAGGGGGAGGAAAGGGACAATCGGGCTTATTGGGCTGTGTGGATTCGATGGCCTGGCACATCAGACGCACAGGAGTACAAGGCTCTAGAGGACACTGGTGCACAGTGTACTGAAATGCCATCAACCTATAAAGGGGCAGAACTCATCTCTATCTCTGGAGTGACAGGGGGATCCCAACAGCTAACTGTATTGGAGGCTGAAGTGAGTCTAACTGGGAATGAGTGGCAAAAGCATCCCCTTGTGCCTGGCCCAGAGGCTCTGTGCATCCTTGGCATAGACTCCCTCAAGAGAGGGTACTTCAAGGATCCAAAAGGGTACCGGTGGGCTTTTGGCATAGCTGCCTTAGAGACAGAGGGCACTAAACAGCTGTCCACCTTGCCTGGTGTCTCAGAGGACCCTTCTGTGGTGGGGTTGCTGAGGGTCAAAGAACAGCAAGTGACAATCGCTACCACAACTGTGCACCGGTGGCAATATCGCAAAAATCGAGACTCCCTGATTCCCATCCAGAAGTTAATTCGTCAGCTGGAGAGCCAAGGAGTGATCAGCAAGACTCACTCACCCTTTAATAGTCCCATATGGCCAGTGCGAAAGTCTAATGGTGAGTGGAGACTAACAGTGGACTATCGTGGCCTGAACGAAGTGACGCCACCGCTGAGTGCTGCAGTGCCGGACATGCTAGAACTCCAGTATGAACTGGAATCAAAGGCAGCCAAGTGGTATGCCACAAATGATATCACTAATGCATTTTTCTCCATCCCTCTAGCAGCAGAGTGCAGGCCACAGTTTGCTTTCACTTGGAGGGGTGTCCAATACATTTGGAATCGGCTGCCCCAGGGGTGGAAACACAGCCCTACCATTTGCCATGGACTGATCCAGTCTGCGCTGGAGCAGGGGGAAGCTCCTGAACACCTGCAGTACATCGATGACATCATTGTGTGGGGTGACACAGCAGAGGAAGTTTTCGAGAAAGGGAAGAAAATAGTCCACATCCTTCTGAAGGCCGGTTTTGCCATAAAACAAAATAAAGTTAAAGGACCTGCACGAGAGATCCAGTTTTTAGGAATAAAATGGCAAGATGGATGTCATCAAATCCCCATGGATGTGATCAACAAAATAACAGCTATGTCTCCACCAACTAGCAAAAAAGAAACACAAACTTTCCCAGGTGTTGTGGGGTTTTGGAGAATGCGCATTCCAAATTACAGTCTGATTGTAAACCCGCTCTACCAAGTAATCCGTAAGAAGAATGATTTTGAATGGGGCCCTGAGCAACGACAAGCCTTTGAACAAATTAAGCAGGAAATAGTTCATGCAGTAGCCCTTGGGCCAGTCCGAACAGGACCATATTTAATGAATGTGAATGTGAATGTTAATGAAGAGATATGCTCTGTTCACTGATGGGTCCTGTCGTATTGTGGGAAAGCATTGGAGATGGAAGGCTGCTGTATGGAGTCCTACAGGATGAGTTGCTGAAGCTACTGAGGGAGAAGGTGAATCGAGTCAGTTTGCAGTAGTGAAAGGTGTCGGAGCAATCCTCCGGGAGGAACCGACGGAAGGAAGACACAGGCGCTCAATATGAGTGATCCATATGCTTCAACTTTATTAGCCGTACAGCTTTCTTATATATGCTTTGAGATAATTAGCTCATACATATTGCAAAAGCTAAGCTCACAATTGGTTAGAGCTACTTCCTTATCTTGTCAGCTAGTTCCTCATTCCTTAGACCGCAGTTGCAGTCCCCCCTTCGGTACTTTCCCAGACAGATAAGGAAACCGTGTCCTTGTCTTTAATTAGTTCACACCAGCTGTGTACGATAATTGTCTAGCTTGTGAATTCCCAGCTTTTTCATGTCTACGTGTCCTATCTCAGTTAACCATTCCTCCACAATTCCCCCGTTTTTATTTTGGACTAAAAACACCTTCTCAGTTAGTTGTTCTAATTTCTGTGTTAGACATCCGAAAATCACTCTTGCTGCAATCAGAATTAATATAAGTACAAGTAAAATACGCAATCCTTCCTTAATCAAACTCAGAACCCAACCGCCTATATTTCCGAACATTTTTCGAAACAGATCGTCAAACCAACTATCTTCTACCTTAATCTTTTGAGTGTGATCCTTTAGCCATTTTAGTTGTTCATGTACTGATTGTCCATGATTAGAAAGGTTAAAACAACACATATCATCAAAATCCTCACATCCATGTCCCTGCGCTAGAAGCAAAAAATCTATAGCTGCTCTATTTTGCAATACAGCATGTCTTAGGCTATCCATATCTTGAGCTATTTCAGAAAGAACCTGTGTGGTAACATTTGATTGTTTAACAGCCCAGCAAGCAAGCTTATTAAGACTAGCCAACGCTTGTGCAGTTCCAATTCCCGGAACGAGCGAGGCAGCTATTCTTTCGGCTGCACCCCACAGTTCCACTCCATCATTACAGTCAGAGCCCAAAGTCTGCAAGGACCGCTTCCTTCGATGCAGTCCTGCTTTGGTCAGATTCTGCCACTGCGGTGAGTGTAAGTCTGGAGCAAAAAGCGTGAGTCGACCCAGATAGCATGGCCCCCCATAAGCATTTCCCGGTACTCCTTGCCATGCTCGATCCCCGCAGATTAAAAAGATACCGGGAGGCAGGGCCTTGGGTTGACTTGAGGGCCACGTTGAGTTGGTATCGTTAAACCCCTATGCTCCGAGTGTGTCATCTGAGGTGTCATTCCATCTTCTATCGGGGGGGCAGAGGGAGGTGAAGGAGTCTGTTGCATAATTAATGTCGCCCCTTTTTGTAGGTCCGCATTCCCAGACCCTCCTTGCGTGATAGTAAAGGTTCGAACTGAGGGCGGCAATGGGTACTGAGGCACCTCTGGGTGCGGGGGTTCTTTAAGTCCTCCCGAGCCTCCCAGGCGCTCCGCAGCAGCGGCAGCCACCTTCTGTTCCGCTTGGTGTATTGCGAGAGCATTGGTAACAGCCCTCCACGGTTTCATCAGCTTCTTAGCCGTCTTATTATCATTAATCACTTCCTCAAACAATTTATCCCCGAATTTTCTCCATTCGGCCTGTTCAAATACCGTATCAGGATTAACAAAACACCCTTTAGCCACTCCGTAGGCTAATAGCCCCGGGAGCTCCTTATGGCAATCTATTCCTTGAGTACCCCGCTTTTCTAAAAAGCATTTTAACAAATCATAAGCCGCTTGTCGCTCCATGGTTACTCACGTACCGTTGCAACCTTTGCAAGACCTGCGGCGGAACTTTCTGGCAGGACCCCTTCTCGTCCCGGGCACGGACCCCCTTTTTTGTCCTTTCCGCCTCCTCTGCGGTTCTGGCGCACGGACCCCCTTTTTTGTCTCGTCGCCTTTAACGTCGCAGCAGGACCAGCTGTTCCTGATGTTCCGTCGGTTCCCAAGTTCGGATTACTGTAGCAGAGTCCCCGTCTGGCAGGGTCCCTGTTCGGGCGCCATTTGTCGGAGCAATCCTCCGGGAGGAACCGACGGAAGGAAGACACAGGCGCTCAATATGAGTGATCCATATGCTTCAACTTTATTAGCCGTACAGCTTTCTTATATATGCTTTGAGATAATTAGCTCATACATATTGCAAAAGCTAAGCTCACAATTGGTTAGAGCTACTTCCTTATCTTGTCAGCTAGTTCCTCATTCCTTAGACCGCAGTTGCAGTCCCCCCTTCGGTACTTTCCCAGACAGATAAGGAAACCGTGTCCTTGTCTTTAATTAGTTCACACCAGCTGAGTACGATAATTGTCTAGCTTGTGAATTCCCAGCTTTTTCATGTCTACGTGTCCTATCTCAGTTAACCATTCCTCCACAGAAAGGCATCCAGCTGACTTCAGATATTGCTGAACGAGAAAAGTGGCCAGTTCTCTATCTCTATACTGAGTCATGGATGGTAGCAACTGCCCTGTGGGGGTGGTTACAGCAATGGAAGCAGAGCAACTGGCAGGGCAGAGGTAAACCCATCTGGGCTGCTACATTGTAGCAAGATATTGCTGCCCAGGTAGAGAACCTGGTTGTAAAGGTATGCCATGTAGATGCTCATGTGCCCAAGAATTGTGACATTGAAGACCATTGGAACAACCAGCAGGTAGATCAGACTTCTAAGACTGAAGTGGCTCAGGTGGTTCTGACAACATAAGGGTGAATTATTTATAGCTTGATGGGCCCATGACACCTCAGGCCATCAAGGCAGAGATGCAACATATAGATGGGCTTGTGATCGAGGGGTGGACCTGACCATCAACACTATTACACAGGTTATTCATGATTGTGAAACGTGCTGCAATCAAGCAAGCCAGGCAGTTAAAGCCTCTTTGGTATGGATGACAATGGCTGAAATGTCGGTATGGAGAGGTCTGGCAGACTGATTTTTTCACATTCCCCCAATCTGGAACGGCAAGCGCCACATACTTCTAATGGTGGAAGCAAGCACTTATGTTTCCAGCACAGGCTGAAAACATATCCTGTGCCCCGTGCCATGGCCTGGAATACTCTCCCCGGCCTTGAAAAGCAAGTCCTATGGTGACATGGCACCCCAGAAAGAATTGAGTCAGACAATGGGACTCATTTCCAAAACAACCTTGTAGACTTGAGTCAAAGAGCATGGTACTGAGTGGAGTGATAGACATTTGGAAAGGCCACCTGGTTAGTCAACACTAGAGGGTCTGCCAACCAAGCCTTATTTGCCCAATCAAAACTGTTACGTACTATAGAAGGGATTAAGTCCCTTTAGTGCACATAAAAAAAAAACACGATGGGTAAGACAGTCTGGGTTATTCCTGCCTCAGGCAAAGGCAAACCCATTCTTGGCATTGCTTTTACTCTGGGACCTGGGTGCACTTGGTGTGTTTTTTAAGAGAGCCAACATGGCCTGGTGTCTGGTGGCCTTCTGTGATTGAATGACTACATCAGTGGACATGGGAAGACCAACCTATGTCATCTGCCTGGAATTCTGCAAGGCCTTTGGCATGGTCCCTTACAACATCCTTGTCTCTAAATTGAGGATGGATGTGAAGGGTGTACCAGTTGGTGGATAAGGAATTGGCTTGATGGCTGCAGCCAGAGAGTTGTTTTCAATGGCTCAACATCCAGATGGAGACTGGTGACGAGTGGTGTCCCTCAGGGGTCTGTCTTGGGACCAGTACTGTTTAATACCTTTATTAATAACATAGACAGTGGGATTGAGTGCACCCTCAGCAAATTTGCGGATGACACCAAGCTGAGTGGTGCAGTTGATACAAGAGAAGGAAAGGATGCCATTCGAAAGGACTTAGACAGGCTTGAGAGGTGGGCCCACATGAACCTCATGCAGTTCAACAAGTCTAAATGCAAAGTGCTCCACCTGGTGTGGGGCAGTTCCAGACAGGAATACAGGCTGGGCAGAGAATGGATTGAGAACAGCCCTGAGGAGAAGGACTTGGAGATGTTGCTAGATGAAAAATTGGACATGAGCCAGCAGTGTGTGCTTTCAGCCCAGAAAACCAATCGTATCCTGGGCTGCATCAAAAGAGGAGTGGCCAGCAAGTCAAGGGAGGTGATTCTCTCCTTCTACTCTACTCTCATGAGACCCCACCTATAGTACTGCATCCAGCTTTGGGACCCCCAGCACAAGAAGGATGTGGATCTGTTAGAACAAGTCCAGATTAGGGCCACGAAGATAATCAGGGGGCTGGAGTACCTCTCCTATGAACAAAGACTGAGAGAGCTGGGCATGCTCAGTCTGGAGAGAGAAGGCTCTGGGGAGACCTTTCTGCAGCCTTTCAATACTTAATGGGGGGTTATAAGATGGAGAGAGACTTCTTACAAGGGCATGTAGTAATAGAACAAGGGATAATGGTTTTAAACTAAGAGGGTAGATTTAGATTAGATATAAGGAAGAAATTCTTTACTATGAGGGTAGTGAGGTTGCCCAGAGAAGTTGTGGATGCCCCATCCCTGGAAGTGTTCAAGGTCAGGTTGGACAGGGCAATCTGATCTAGTGAAAGATGTCCCTGCCCATGGCAGGGTTGTTGGACTAGATGATCTTTATAGGTCCCTTCCAACTCAAACCATTCTATGATTCTATGATTGCAGCTTTCTTTCCCTTGTAACCTGCTTGCAAGGAACCTAGCCATGGTATCAACCAGGCAGAAAACCATGGCCTCTGCATCTCTCGTGTCCTCTCCAGCCACAGTCACCGATGTGGCTACTCAGATGGAGGGCTCAGGGAAACACACTGCCGTCCAGGTCTTGGGCTGCAGGATGTGCCCAAGTCTTCTGTCGGTATCCGACAGCAGCAGCGGTGGGTATGCCTGTGGGAGGTGTGCCCAGGTTGAAGAGTTGCTCAGCCAGGTAGTGGAGCTTTGGGAGGAGGTGAGCAGGCTGAGGAGCATCAGGGAGTCAGAGAGGGAAATTGACTGGTGGAGGTGTACTCTACCCTCTCTGAGACAGACTCACGAGCCTGCCACAGCACAAGTGTCTCCTGCTATGCAGAAGACAAAAGTTCCCTCATCCCGCCAGGCAGTAGGAGGGGACGTAGGCCAAAGGAGGGGAATGGAGGCAGGTTCCTGTTCGGGGTGGTAGGTGAGCCCTGTCCCTGCACACCTCACC
>JAACYP010017400.1:0-11078 GCA_011076525.1 Nettapus auritus | reverse complement strand
GGCTGTTTCTCACTCCTCTCACTCTCCCAGCTGCTGTGTAGCAGTGTTTTTTTGTTTTGTTTTGTTTTTCTTCCCTTTCTTAAATATGCTCTCACAGAGGCGCAAAACAACATCACTTATTGGCCTGGCTCTGGCCAGCAGTGGGGCCCTTACCTAACATGGGGCAGCTTCTAGATTCTTCTCACAGAAACCACTCCTATGGCCCCCTGCTACCAAAACCTTGCTACGTAAACCCACTACACACATTAACAGACTACAAGACTTTCACGGCCTGAAAACAGCCAAAACAAAGTTTTTATCTAATTAAAAGCTGCAGTTGAGAGAATCAAAAACCTTGCCACGTAAACCCACTACACCAGGCAACCACAAACACCCAGCAACTTCCATGTCTTAACAGCTGGAGAAGAAGCAGTCTGAGACAGCAAGGTATCTCCTGAATCACCCTTCTTAGTTCCTTCTAAACTCTTTATATTCCTTTGGCCTTGTTGTTAAGAGTCCGATATTATCACCAAACATGGGGCTTGTCAACCCCCATGGCCACACTCCCACATCTACCCCCTCTTTTTATTATTCAAGGATGGCAGTGTGTGACGGTAAATGACCAACTCATGGAGCCTCCACTTTACAGAACCAGTTGATAATAGCTAAAATATCATAGGGGAATCACTTAAATGTTGGTAGGAAGGGGCCTCTGATGGTGTTTGGTCCAGCCTTTCCTTCAAAGCAGGGCTGTCACCCACAGGTGGCCAGGGTGGTGGTGGCTTGGTCCGGCTGTTTCTCAGGAATACCTGCATGGGATGTACAGAGTTCCCAGATGTCTGACAGAAATCCAGTAAGTTTTGTTTGTTTGTTTTTTTTACCTGAGATTTCTTCATCAGGCCTCCCAGGGGCAACCTGGATATGGGGAGCCCAGGGCACATCAAGATTCAACGTCCCTCGGTGAAGCCA
The DNA here is from genome assembly GCA_011076525.1 of Nettapus auritus. Classification (NCBI taxonomy): domain Eukaryota; kingdom Metazoa; phylum Chordata; class Aves; order Anseriformes; family Anatidae; genus Nettapus; species Nettapus auritus. The sequence goes on along the minus strand of JAACYP010017400.1, from coordinate 10,130 downwards.
TGCTCAAACCACGCATGGCAGGTGTGAGGTGAGATGTCGCCTTCAGTGCAGGGAAGCCTACGTGGGCACAACTGAGCTGTCCCTTCAGCATCACAAGGGTACCACAGGCAGCTGAGCTCAGGACAGACCAACACCTAGTGGTGACACCTTCAGCACTTCAGTGGCATTTTTGCACCTTCCACTGCCACTCGTGCTGCTGCAGTTGTACAGCTAACACCTAGCCTAGGGAGTTTAGGATTATCTCTACTCAGTAGACTCACTTTTTAGAGCTTAATTTTTATTTATGATCTGTTGGAATGTGTTCCTATGACCCCAGAGCCTTCTCTTCACACTGAAGTTGTCTTCCTTTCACTTTCTAGCACGTTCAAGTGGTGCAACCTCCTGCTGGGGCAAGAGTACAAAATGCCTTTAAGCCAGTATCTCTGTTTTTCTGCTATCATTTCACTGCTAACAAAACCAGAACCTTCCCCAAGTACGAAGCTGCAAAAAGGGAAGGCTATAGATACTTCTTGTCATCACAAGCCTTAAAGGGCGCTAACTACACACCTTCAACTTTCATTCCAGCAGTTTCTGCTATATCTTTAGCCTCTGTGGGTTGGTGCATTTACTCAAACAGCGAGCTGAGGAGAAACTGGTTCAGTCTTAACCAAAGGAACCACAGCTACTGTTTATAACCTGTCTGCACTGTGTGTGGCCATGAATGCGTGTAAACCAGTGCAGTGTCCAGGACAGCTGGACTTCAGTGGGATTTTTAACTGAGACCATGAAAGAAGAAGGGTTTTCATCTCCCTGGGAGATGTTATAAAGGCAATCTTTTGTCTCATCAAGTGCAGCAGGTTCCTCAGTGTCCTTCTGGTTCTGATGCATGTTTACCTGCAAGTCCTCAACCATCTGGGGCAAGTGAAAGGAAATGCAGTAGTTCCTGTTCACTTCAGCAATTTAGGGATTGAAAACACCTTTGGAAATGCTTGCAGGCTGGCCCACATATATAGCAGAGGTGATGGTGTGTGATTATCAAGCAGCAGCTTCAGGAGGTCCTATTTGCCTGTCAGGACATTCAGTGACAAGTTTCTCCATGTAGTGATAACAGGGGACGGTGTTACCTGTGCTAGGGCTTGTATCTTGATGCCCTTGCTAGGGCATCAGTCACAGAAGCCCACCATCTCACCCACAATTCTCACCCACAATTCTCACCCACAATTCTCACCCACAAGCTCTCCACTTGTCCTTCACCCTCCCCCAGGTGGAGCTGGGTACATTCTAATTGCTCCCTCACATAAAGGGCAACCCCACCCCCTCACTTCCCTAGCCTGTCTTTCCTAAAGAGGACATAGCCCTCCATGACAGCGTTCCGGTCATGCGAGCTGTCCCACCACGTCTCTGTGATTGCAACGAGATCGTGGCCCCACGACCAAACACAGATCTCGAGCTCATCCTGTTTATTTCCCATGCTTCACGCATTGGTGTACAGGCACTTTAGGGAAGCAGCAGGTGCAGTTACCCCTAGAGGGACACAAGAAGAAGATTCCAGATGGGGCATCAAGAATATTACCTTCTCTGAGGAGCCCTCAGACAGTCCTATGGGACAACTCAGAGGTTTTTCCCTACTGTCTTCAATAGCAGTGACAACTTCCCCCAGCCCTTCTCCGTCACTTCTAACTCCCCTCCCTTCCCCCATCGAACCTAGTTTAAAGCCCTGGTAATCAGTCCAGAGAGCTTGCTCCCCAATACACTTGTGCCTCACTTGCTGAGTCGGAGTCCATCAGCAGCCCACATAACCGGCTTCTCAAAGGCCTGCCCAAGATCAAAATGCCCGAAGTCTTGATCCGGACACCACCCCCTCAGCCAGTCATTTACCTGTCCCGTTTTCCTCCTTCTTTCTGGGTCCTGGTCACCCATTAGGAGGACAGATGAGAACACTACCTGCACCCCTATCCCTTCAACATCCTTCCCAGGAATGCAAAGTCCTTTTCAATATTACTCATTTTCTTTGTTGCAGCTTCCCAGATACAGCCTGAATGACGATAAGAGGATAGTAGTCCTCTGGTTTAACGAGCTGCGGCAGAGCCTTCCTAATGTCTCTGATATGTGCCCCAGGAAGACAACACACCTCTCTGGAGAGTTTATCCAGAGAGCAAACAAGAGCCTTCGTGCCCCCAGCGAGGAGTCCCCCATCACTAAGACTCTCCACCCTTTTTTTGTGGCATTAATTTGGATGCAGTGCCCCGTCCGGCCCCGCTCCCTATGCTTGGTACTTCCCTTGACCTTCCCTTCCCTTGACATGTTTCTCAGGGCCCAGGTTATGTCTATTGTCCAGATCCTCATCCTTTTCCTGCCCAAGAGCCTCAAATCTATTACCCAGGGACACCATGGGGCTTGGTGGCACCGTGGGGGGTTGGTGGCACCGTGGGTGTTGCGGGCAGATGCCTCCTTCTGCTTCGAACTGAGACGAGGGTCCAGCCCTTTTCCTCTCATGGGCAGTCAAGCCCTCTGTCCTGCAGGTGAGCAGCTGGATCTGCTACTACCCCTTGCAGGGACTTAGGAGGGTGCTGCTGGGCCTCATCAAGGGCAGGTTGACACTTCCTATCTGTCTCCCTCAGAGACTCCCAGGAGCCCCTCAGGCTGCTGATTTCTCTCTGCAGCCTGGCCATCTGCTCAAGCAGTTCCTTGAGCAGGGCACACCTGCACCTGTGGCATGATGACCACACGGACACCAGGGTTCTTTTAGGATTAGTAACTGCTGCTACTTTATTGATGACATAACTTCATTCTCTCTTACTGAGGTCCTAACTTCATCTCTCATGTTGAGGGCATAACTTCATTATCCTTGTTGCCTCCCCATCTTGAGGACAGGCTCCCTTCTTATACCATTCACCCCACAGCAGTACTTTTCCACTAACTATTCATTGGTCAACAACTTTGCCTGGCAACAGTAAACACCCAGCAACTTCTGTGCCTTAATGGCTGGAAAACAAGCAACCTGAGATGGCAAGGCGTCTCCTGAATCACCCTTCTTTTTTTCCCTCTAAACTCTTTACATTCCTGATGGCCTCATCCTTAAGAGTCTGATGTTATCACCAGCCATGGGGCTTGTCGACCCCCATGGCCACACTCCAACATGCACCCACGACAGCCCTCTCTTCCCTCAGGACTCAGGGGGGCCACCAGATTTTGGAGCTCCTCACAGTTTCCAGTCTGGACTGCCACTTCACCCCTCAGGGGATCCACCTGGATGCCCACATGAGCCCAGAGAGGCCATGTCCCCTCAGTTTGGGTTGCTGCCTCGGCCTGGCCACTGCGACAGGTGCCCACCATGGTGAATTCTAAGTTGTAAGAGGCAGAGTTCCCAGGGGAGAGGAGAGGAAGAGAAAGCCAGTCCTGTTTGCACGTTCCTGTTCATGGGGGGGGGGGGTTAGGGGTTGGCTCTGTCCACCTCCCTGCCAGGAACCCTCACTGCAGCCGATCTGCGCAAGGTCCTCACTAAAAAAAAGACTCCCATTTAGACTCCCATTGCTTTATCTCCACAAATTCCCTGCCAAAACCCAGAGGCTTGACCGTTAGAAGTCAAGCCTGCTGCACACAGTGAATGGGATCCCCTCCCCAGTATCTTAAGACGATGCCTCTCCTTTCAGCAGTCCTCAGGTGTTGCAGAGATCATGCACACTGAATTGTATTAACAAGCCATTAGGAAGTGGAGCAAGACTAAGAGGAAAAGAAGGAAAATCTGGCAAACCATTGCCTGATATCACAATTCCATGTACTTCCTAAAAGTTGCTCACAGCTTTATATTTTTCATATGTGTCGCGTTAAAGGGGTGTAGCCAATTAACCGTTATGGGTCCAGTCGGATTCAGAGCACCGAGCACTGAACTACACGGTCACGGATTCACCAATAACATATAACCGCTCTTAGCACTGAACAACACGGTCACGGATTCGCCAATAACATATAACTACCCTTAGCACTATTCGCCGATTAACCGTTATGGGGCCGGTCAGAGTCAGGGTACTGAACTATCACAATCACAGATTCACCAATAACACATTAACCGATTTGGGTCTGATTGAATTAAGAGCACTGAACTACCATGGTCACAGATTCACCAATAACGAATAACCGCCCTTACTCTAGTCGCGCTCAATGAGAACTATCACGGCTAGGAAAAATGCAATCAAGTGCAATTTATTACAGCAATAGGCACACAGGTTCTTTGGATTGCCAGCAATAGTGACTGTCTGCAAAAGCAAGCTAGCATGCATGAATACACAGGTGTGCAGCCTGGAAATTAACGCGTTAAAAGGCACAAAGACTCTATAGAGATTTCTAAGTTTCTGTGGAGAGACACAGTATAACCAAGTGTTCAAATCTCACCCAAAGGCGTCCCAATGTGGGGGAAGAGAGGCTCAGCCCGTCGACTGATCCCAGGAGTCAGGAGGTCCTCAGGATGGTATATTCCCTTGGGATGGTATCTCCCCTGATGGTGGCATCTTCCCTGACATCCCCTCTCTCTTAGGCCAATTTATATTATTTTCTATCTTTTAGGTGGAGCTTGAGTGACTCTAGTCAAGCATATCTTTAGTTATGATTGGTGAAAAGTTTTCCTGTCTCCGTTTAAAGGAATAGGCTCCGAGAAATTCAGAGTGCGTGCTCAGTGAGGGGTGGTCGCACCTTGGAGGTGGGTAGCTTTTGGGATGGAGGTGTGTTTTGGTATTATAATGATATTATAATGAACAAAAGTACACTAGAGTACAGCATTTGTCAAAACATGACAGGTCATTGGCTCAGGGTAGCAAAAAGTGTGGCTTATCGGTCTCAGTGTGCACAAGAACAATCGAGTCCCCACCTGGTCACAGAGCCTAGCTGTGGTGTCTCCACTCCACTGTACGCTCCATGCTGTTCCTTAGAGCCAGCACACCAGGTTACCCCAGCGCGATAACATCTAAGGTTGTAAGCCTAGGGAACGCTCAGGTAATGCCGCTACACCCTACCCTGAAAGCCTCTTCAACGCTGTACATTGTCTTTAAAATGTGAATGTTAGTTTTATTTTCCTAGTTACTTTAGGCAATTGCACCACAATATGGAATGAGAGTATGCAGCATAAGGAAGTCTAATAAAAGCAGGAGTATCTTCCTGCTTTGGTACTTAAAAAAAATAAAAATAAAAAAAAAATCTGCTTTTCAGTGAAGGCTGGGATTCTGTCTCTTTGTTTTGCAAGCAAACAGCAGCTTATCCTTCTCAAGCTTAATGTTCTTACTTTCGGAGGGTGGAAGTAATTCTCAAAGAGTTTACAAGAGAAACCTATTCATTAATTTATAAGTCAATATTAATTAAAAATTGGATTATTTAAGAAATGTAGCATCTGTGCTCACATTCTCTTCAGCCAAATGATGTCAATAAGAGAATAGCTCAGACTTGAAGCTTTCCATATGGTTACAGTTAATTGAATTCTTATGCTTGGGGTATTCTTGAAGAAATTAGGAAGTAATTAGGCTATGCTATTAACACCTGTATCTGATTGATCTGATGGTATAGCCAACAAACAGGCCAAGGTCAACAGCTTATTCATCTCTTAAGCTTGATATCATCTCAGAGATGATGCAATGGACCCCATCCCTTCGTTAATTTGCTTGCTGGAGTTCTGCCAGCTCTGACAGTAGTTATGTCACATTACTTGGACCAAATCTACCTTTTACTGTACTAAGTCCACCACTGCATGCCAGGTTGGGCATCTGTGCTTGAGAGACTTTGGGTAGCCCTGCAGCCCACACCACCAGGCAGCGTCGCAGAAGCTCCTTAGCTTTGTCCACAGCTTTGTCCACAGCTCCCTCAGGTAGTTCAAAACCAGGTTTCCCACTCATAGAGTTACGGAATAACAGAATATGCTGCTTTGGAAGTGTTGTGGTTTAACCCGGCTGGCAGCTAAACACCACACAGAGTTTGCTCACCCTCCCCCCTCCCTCTCTGGGATGGGGGAGAGAAACAGGGAAGTGGAGCCTGTGAGTTGAGATAAAGACAGTTTATTAAGACAGGATAATAATAATAATAATAATAATAATAATAATAGTGTGTATGAAACAAGTGATGCACAATGCAATTGCTCACCACCCCCTGACCGATGCGGTTTTAATCCAAAACATAGCACCCTACCAGCTACTAGGAGGAAAATTAACTGTCCTAACTGAAACCAGGAAAGGAAGGTACCCACAAGATTCATTGAGTCCAACTCCTGGCTCCACACAGGACCACCTGAAAACCAAACACTGTGTCTGAGAGCCTTGTCCAAGCACTCCTTGAACTCTGGCAAGCTCGGTGCCATGACCATCTCCTTGAGGAGCCTGTCCCAGTGCCCAACCACCCTCTCGGTGAAGAACCTTTTCCTAACACCCAGCCTGACCCTCAGGTGCAGGACTAGACCAAGTGAGCAACTCCCATTGAACAAACCAACTGCATGAATGGAAAGGGCTGTCCCAGACCTTCATCCCCCACTGACCCAGGTTAGCTAGTCATGAAATAGCAGTCAAAATGTGTAGACAAAGTTCAGCAGCCAGGTTTGGCTGCTTGCATAGCTGTTGCTCTGAGCAGCAGTTACAAATCCAGTTTAACAGGCCAGCGCTCAGACTCATTGCATTGATCCAGCACACCAGTGGATTTGTTCTTAAGAATGAAGTCAAAACTCCCTTTGGCTTTGCCAGGGTCTGGTTTTCACCCTGCAGAGCTACAAATCAATAGAAGCATTGGAAGGCAGAACTCACTGTAAATGCCTCTGAAAGGGGAGGTATGGAAAATGCAATTATCCAGAGAAGGAAATAACAAGACAACCTTTTCTTTTTCTTTTTTTCTTTTTAATTTCCTCTTCTGATGGAGAGTAGTATCTCAGGAATAGACAAGAAGCATTTGAGGCATTTTATCATTCCTCCAAGCTGAGAATGCTACAAATTCAGTTTTGGACAGGATTACAGAGATGCAGATGTGTGATACTGTATTATTTTTCAGTCTGTTAAGCAGTGTCGTCATTAGAAAAAAGACATGTCTGTAAAAACTCGTATAATGGGGGATTGCAAGAACATTTCTCAGTTACTTCATGGTGCCACTGATAACCAAGCCTCAGTGGCAGTGATGTTAGTTGTGGGTATGGCACAAAAGTTGTCCACTGGTGCCATAAAAATGAACATCTATTAGGATTACACCAGAATCCATTTAGGAATACTGATGTTAAGTTTCTGGTATGTGTTATTAGACTTTAACATCATTTTACTGGGGAGCTTGGCTTGTTGGATGTGTTCTGCCGTGTGTTTGTACATGCACTGCAATGAGTTTGGAGTTGTTCAGTCAGAGGTAGCTCCACTTTGGTCCCTCTAAAAAGGGGAAGACAGGACGGGACATGATTTTCTGTATATGCATGGCTCCATTCCTGCCCTTTAAATGCAGCTACCTCTGGGGTAGAACATAGCAGCTTTTTATCAACTTTCAGTAGTGGAGGATAGCTCCTGCAAGTCAAGCTGATTGAGGGCTATCTGACAGGGGAAGGGGGAAGCAAATTCCATGAATTATAGATGCCAATCTATTTTACCATTACTTATCCACAGTTGGAGCAGATTCATTCCTCCTGCACCTTCCATTGTGCAGTTGTCCCCAGCGTACATTCACTCCCATTGTTTCTCCCTCCAAGTATTGTACATTCAGACCCTGTCTCAACTGTACATTCAGGCTCTGTTTGCAGGAGATCCATCCATGGGCTCAGCTGTTTCACAGATCTAATAGCTGTAGCATGCTCAGATGAGCGTGATGGGTAATAGCAGAGCAGACTGAACTATATTGTCCCAGGGGTTCATATATTTTTCTACACTCGTAGAGTAGACATCATCTTGCTATGACAATGAGGCTAAGTCAAGCATCTCAGGAATGCAATAAAGCAGATTACAATACCGTTCTTTCACTCATTTTCAGTACGCTTCCCCTCCCACTTTCTTTTAATGATGTTAGGTGACAATACGCTAGAGTGCAGCCCCGCAAAGAGGGATCTGGGGGTCATGGTCGACAGCAAGTTGAATATGAGCCAGCAGTGTGCCCTGGCAGCCAGGACAGCGAACCGTATCCTGGGGTGCTTCAAGCACAGTGTCCTGGTTTCAGTTAGGACAGTTTTCCTCCTAGTAGCTGGTAGAGTGCTGTGCTTTGGATTAGGATGAGAAGAATGCTGATAACATGCCGATGTTTTGGTTATTGCAGAGCAGTGCTTACACCAAGCCAAGGACTTTTCAGCTCCTCGCTCTGTCCTGCCAGTGGGCAGGCTGGGGGTGCAGCAAGAGCTGGGAGGGGACAGACCCAGGACAGCTGACCCAAACTGGCCAAAGGAGTATTCCATACCATCTGACGTCATGCTAAACAATATATAGGGGTGGCTAGCCGGGATGTGGGGGGGGCGGCTGTTCAGGGATAGTCTGGGCATTGGTCAGGGGGTGGTGAGCAATTGCATTGTGCATCACTTGCTTCATACACACTATTATTATTATTATTATTATTGTTGTTGTTGTTGTTGTTGTTTTCTATCTTAATAAACTGTCTCTATCTCAACTCTCCTTTCACTTTTCCGTTTCTCTCCCCACACAGCCGTTCGCTCACCCTCTCCCCTCCCTCTCTGGGATGGGGGAGAGAAACGGAAAAGTGAAATGAGAGTTGAGATAAAGACAGTTTATTAAGATAGAAAACAACAACAACAACAATAATAATAATTGCGAGAGGATGAGGTTGTCATAGTCATAGAAGGAAAGGATTTGGGTTGTGTTTGAATCCTGATTATTAAAAGCAGATCTGAACCTAAGTCACATCGAGATAGAGATTTCAGCTCCCTGCATATGCGTATCCTGGGCTTTATGGTTCTTCTGTTATAAAGCACTGACTGCAGAATGGGACCGCAGCCCAGAAATATGCATGTCTCGTGAAGATCAGGGATGTTCGAGCCTGAAAAACGGCTCCAGATTAATCTCTTGTTGAGATTACCCTGTATAAAAAACCGTGGTGTGAGAGTATCAGGCTATGTCTTGTTCCTGGGCAGAGTAGTGTTAGAGAAAGGGCAGATACCAGCAAATCTATCCATGGGCAGAGAAGAATGAGTGGTGGCGAGGGGCTGAGGTAACAGTAAATTCAGAACAAGGGAAAACATTATTATGGCAAAAGCAATTCAGGCAATGGTGCGAGGTGCATGGGGCTGGGGGAAAAAAATGGAGCCCAAGTGCCATTAATAGGATTTATGGCAGTGTTCCGTAATACATCAGTCCTACTTATAGCATAATAGCCATATAACTCATACAGGGCTATGGCTCATGTGAGGCATGGAGGTCTACATTACACAGGGGAGGAATAAGCAACACAGTCGCATACCCTGCAGCTAGGTCTGATTACAGCACAAGCAGCAAGCTTTCCAGGCCTTAAATTCTGGAGGAAAGGACAAGGCATAGGAGCGGTTCCATCTCTGGTTTTTAAGAAAGCTAGAGCCTATTCTTTGCAGAAGAAATCCAGTGATTCCTTGCAAAGCTCTGTGTGTACGTGTGTACGATCCACAATAAGGTTGGATATTAGGAAAAACTTCTTTACTGAAAGGGTTGTTAGTCACTGGAATAGGCTGCCTAGGGAAGTGCTTGAGTCACCATCCCTGGAGGTCTTTAAAAAGCGTTTAGATGTAGAGCTTAGGGATACGGTTTAGTGGAGGACTTGTTAGCGTTAGGTCAGAGGTTGGACTCGGTGATCTTGGAGGTCTCTTCCAACCTAGACTATTCCGTGATTCTGTGATAACTGTTGTTTGCTTCAGCAGTGCAAGCAAGGAATGAATTGGTGATGGGAATTAAATTTGCCTTTTTCTTCTCTCGAGAGGTGATGCAATCAGTGAATGGAGAGGTGAAATGAGACATTGTAGTGGGTTTACGTGGCAAGGTTTTGGTAGCAGGGGGCCATAGGGGTGGCTTCTGTGAGAAGGATCTAGAAGCTGCCCCATGTTTGGTAAGGGCCCCACTGCTGACCAGAGCTGAGCCAATAAGCGATGTTGTTTTGCGCTTCTGTGGGAGCATATTTAAGAAAGGGAAAAAACCCACACTGCTACACAGCAGCTGGGAGAGTGAGAGGAGTGAGAAACAGCC